>VUYV01000009.1:3264926-3483201 GCA_008711295.1 Anarhynchus alexandrinus | reverse complement strand
TGAGTGCGACCGTCCAGCCAGTTCTTTATCCATCGAATGGTCCATTTGTCAAATCCATGTCTCTCCAATTTAGAGACCAGGATATCGTGTGGGACAGTATCAAATGCCTTGCACAAGTCCAAGTAGATGACATCAGTCGATCTTCCTTTGTCCACCGCCGTCATGTACCTTGGGTAACACTCCAGGGTGACTAAGATCCTTAAATGCACTGACAAAGACTTCGGGGAAACTAAATGAGACTGGCAGTTTTTCCTTAAGTGATCATCTAAATTTAACCACAAAGGTCATTTAGCAATATGCATATTTGCATAGTGACACAGAGCCTCAGACAACAGGCAGCTAATTCATAGATTAGTACCTGGTTTCAAAATTTGGCTGACAAAGTAACTGTTTCTAATTGGTAAAACTAAACCTTCTAGAAGAAAGATAACTGCTGTTATTCCGATACTGTTATTTCTCTTCTGTTTAATAGAAGAGTTAAAAATTCAGTGCACGGGAAGACCATTTTTTAAAGCATGATGGTTTGTATGGAGGTGCTGCAGGTGAGAAACTGCTGGCAAGTCTCAGACTGCTCTGTGTGAAACTCTGTCTTTAAAAAGACACAACCTTTTAATTTTGCCCCAATACACGTGCACTGTGTTCCTGTAGGCTTTAACGTACGCTCTTAATATGTTACACATTACCAATCAATGCAAAAAAAAGGAAATTGGTCGATTAAAACAGTGCGTGCTGAAGTTCCTCACGTCCGTATTAGACATGTTTCACGGGGTTATTTTGGAGTCAATGCAGTCTGGTTCTTGGACCAAATGTCTCTACCACACTCGCGGTCTGCATATTTCAAAAGCCACAGACCTTGATTTTGTGACTGCAGGCCACTGGGGATGGAGATTTCCTGTCCTTTTCTCCATCTCACACGTTATTGTCCACATCTGTGCATGACTCATATGAGGCCTCATGTGTGAAGACCATCATACAGTGATTCCATTTCCAGTAGCTGATATATTTTAATCACAAGCCAACACATCATGTTGATGTCTCCTTAGGGCTTCAAAGCTCAATTGTCCTCTCCCTGTTCACAACTAGACATGGGACTCAGTTGCAAACCAATGATCAAGATCTTTTATTGGTTAACTAAGGGAAGACGTAAATAAAAGTTCTCTATTCAGAAAAAATTCTTTGAATTAATAGAAAATGTTATTTTTTCGCATCATACATTAACTGAAAAGGTAGAAATGTTTTGTTGGGTTTTTTTCATTACATTGTGAATGATTAATATCAATTCATATTACAAGAAATGGCAGTACCGACTGATGAACTCACGTTTTTAGTCAGATAAAACATATCTGCCCGCATACAGAGTACTTGCTGGGTTAGGGGAGTTGGTTTTTTTTTTAAGCCTAAGCTTTATATTTGAGAGCTAGCAGACAGAGCAGTCAAAGGAATAACTGTGATAGATACTCATTCAGGAATCTCACATCTTTGCCAATCCTCTGTGATACGCGTCTGCATTCAGCAAAGTGCTTATATACATGTATAAGTATATTCTCAAATCCCACTACACAGTCAATGGGACTTCAGTGTGCAATGGCAAGTGCCTACTTGATAAGGGCTACCAGGTTCACCGTCCCCTTGAAATACCTAGAAGTCTCTGTATCGATGCTAATTAGGCTTTGCCAACATTTTAATTTGTATTTCACAGGGATATTATGAGCATAACCTTGCTGCTGTTTGTGAGGAATTCACATAGAATAATGATAAACACATTAGAAGAGCCTCTGGAAAAATAATTCCTCTTTAAAGAGAAAAAATATGGTTGCCTGATGGTAGTTGTATCTAATCTACCATGAGATAGTAATAGATAAAAATGGATTTTTGAATCCTATGCTCTCATGAGTCTACTATGCCTGTGGACAGGAAAACAGAAATATGACGGGCAACTAGAAAACGAGATTGTGTCTGTATTTACTCAACTCTAGTGTGTGCTTTCTGTTGCCTACGCATTTCTGATTGCAATGAGCACCTTTGCTTGGAAAATACGTGTGTGTGTTTGCATTTATTTTGTTCTGCTCCATGGGTCTTTCCTTCTGCAAAAAAAGATTTTCCTTTCCATGAGGGGAGGAAAGGGAGAGGGATGGGGGTAGAGATAGAAGGACTGGGTTAAATGGTTGCAGTCACACCGTATCTGTAAACATTCAAAAAGCTTTTTATTTATTTTGAAAATAGTTTCATTGTATTATTTCTGCTAATCTCAGTGATATTGTTAAAATAGATTTTTGTACCTATTTGTTCATCTGACTATAGGAGATTCCATTTATTAAGCTGAGGATGAGATTCATCTCTCAAAATCAAACTCCTGAAAATTAAGCATCTAGTCTAAATTCATCATTTGGATACTTTGAAGTCAATGGAAAGAGCCAGGCACACTCAGAAGGAGTTTTATGACAATTATGTTGGCCTTTGGAAGATGGTTGATTGTTCTTTGGGATCATTGAGTTCTGTCTGCTGACTACAGAAAGAGCTTCATCTAGATATCCAATATATTTACTTAAAAGAGAGGTGAAATTAAATTGATTGGATGAAAGCTTTTACTTTTTCCCTTCGTTATCTGCTCTTTGAAAAAATATTATGGAGAAAACACAGACAAAATAGGTAGATTTTCCACGCCGTATATTACCAGTGTCAACTGTTAAAGTATTAACAAAATTTATATTCACTGTTAAGTAAAGAACCCTTTTGTTTTCACATGTTGGCAAAATCGGGTCCTGTTACCTTCAAACATGACACATAATGTCTAATTCTGGAATTATGAAGCCACTCAGCATTAAGGTACCAGGCACCTATGAAATTATCATAAATTGTCTTAGGTTATTAAAATTCGGAAAAGTGCCAGTTCTATTTTAGCTTTGATGAAGCTTACTGGAGAAATATAGGACATATGCATTAAAACTCAAGCATGCCCGTCAACTTTTCATGGGCTGAAACTGTTCAGATCCTTGGTTGTAATTCATACCCATTTAACTATCAATAATGGACAGTTGTCAGGCAAGAAAGAGATAGTTGAATACTCTCAAGTAAAATATTTGTATATTAAATTTTCCAAATGAAATTTTTATTATTGCATTCTACCTTTGGGAGTAGAACTGTCCAATGAAACCTTTTTCTTTTAAGTGAAAGGAAAAAAAAGCAACAACCTCCTTTCTCAAAAGGTAGCAGTGGAAATTGCTATTGTATTAAAAAAAAAGGTCTTGAAAGATTTTGGACTCATTTGTTTCTGTATGGTTTACTAAGTGCAAACATGAATAGCGCTATATCATTCAGATGGCCATTCTTAACTTTTGATAGCAAACAAAATAAAATTAGAACATCTTGGAAGGATGTTGGATCACAAAATACATACCAACTTCAATTCTTTCAGTTGTGAAGGAAGGACAGCCTGTATCTGAACACTGAATTCAGTTTTCTGTAGCCTTACATCAAGTGCGTATGCATGGGGAAAAAGGAGACAGGGCATCAAACTAACTCTAAATTGTGGGGGGAATTCAGGAGAAAGAGGGAAATCATTAAAGGACTAGAGGATTTGATTTGGATATTTAAGAACAAACAATAAGCCCGTATGTCTGCCTAACAATTACAAAGGACAAGCTAGGAAAGACTTCATTTCATATCTTCAAAGCTCAGAACCTCAAGAATTTTTATTATTGCTGAGTTTAGGTATAATAGCTCAAAACTTCAGAGCTAAGTTTTGATTTACTAGATATGTAAAAATAATCTGTTAATGAAACATCCAATAAATGACTTTTTAGGCCCAAGTATCCACTCACGTTGTCAGTTGGAAGACCAGCAGCTAAGACTTGCTTATATTCCCCAGTAAACACCATATCCACCATCTGAGATATTTTTAAACCATTATTTGCTACTGACACTAGGAGCTGTACTTTAGGGCAGTCTTTTGCACTTTGTTAAGTCTATCCTTTTTTCCTTTCTTAGGATAAGATTCTACCCATGCTAGTGCCAGCAATGATTGAAAGGAGTCCATTATGGCTTGTTACCTTCTCAAGTAAATGTGTCCATCCAATAAAGCTCTCTGCATCTGTAACCCTGTTGAACAGTGGAATTAGATAGAAGCCAAATACAGGCTGATGGTTCACACCTCTACTACTTTGCCTAAATAGCAACCCAATGCTGTCATCCACTGCTTCTCTTCCTCACTTCATGTACAGAAATCAGTCAGGCTTTGTTGTGCTTCAAGGATGAAGGACAAAGTAAATTTTTCTTTTCATTGTAGTACCTATAAATTAAAATAGTCTCTTTAAAATCCATTCGTGAATTTAGCTCCATTTGTTCTTAAATAAGCCTTGAAACTGGGGTTACAACTCCAATGAATCCATGTTCGCACAGTCAAAGCATGCCAGCCTTTCTAACGTACAGAACAGTCACTCATATTTGGCTCCCCTCTAAAAGGACAAGTTTCTCTTACATTCAGGCACACAAGCTGTACATTCAGATCCTACACAGGGAAACACACAGAAGAAGGCATAAGGCTTAAATCTATATCAAGACAACTTAGTCACTGGCGTCAGGTTACCCTTTTTCCCTTTAAATGTAAACTTATATCCTCATCCCTTCCCACCATTTCTTTCTTGCAGCACACATCAAATAAGTTTTACAAGAGTACTGCGAATCTAAAAGATTGTCTATTAAACCATAATGATTGCTTATCTGTAGGACATAAACACTTCCAACTGAATGATGAATTCAGCCTCAAGGTCTTCCCTTGCTCGTCCAAGAAATGATTTACACAGGGTTTTACACACCAGTCTGTGGTTTTATTGGCACTTCTGAAATTATGCACTTCTAAAAGATGCTATACTGGCATGTAAACACTGCAAACAAGGGTCAGCTGAATGAAAAATGCATAAATTAGAAAGACCTCAGAACTTTCATGAGTCTTTTCTCATTAATTCTTATTTTAGAATAGGTTCTAATAGGATGAACACTTTTCCCAAAATTAGGACGCCAGCAGGTGCTCTCCTTTCAGGCTTGTTGTGTCTCACAGCACAGAGACAGATTCCTGGTTACGAGCAAACTGGGACATCTGAACTTGAGCAAGCAAAAGAGTTTTATATAACAAATCTGTTGATTCTATCAAATGTAGAAATAATTTTTGTGTATACTAAAAATAAAATGACAAAATGCAAATGCTGATTTTACTCCATTAAATTCTATAAAGGCAGACCTTTATGCATTTAATCTTATGTAGGCGGCATGAAAAAATAAACATGAGCTTTGAAAGGAAAGATAAGGCTTTCACAGTTAGTAAATCCCTTAAAGCATTTTAGAGGCATCCAGGTATTTGTATTGCAAAAAGCCTTTAATATCACAAGATAAGAAAATGCCCTTTTGAAATACAATAAAAAGCTATTATAAGAATAGAGTACATGAATATGCAGGCAGGAAACTATCGTGAAAAATATAAAATAGGTCAAAATATATATTATGGGGCAAATTATATCTATGCAATCCTAAAGAGCAAGCAAGAGATTTTTCCAGCCTCCTAACTCATATTTTAAAAACAATTTAGGCAAAACTATTTCATATCAACCCAAAATTCTTTTGTATGTTTGAATACAGAAAACATTTCATCATAGTATTATGAGACTGTATTCACAGATGATGTATTCATAATGTAAAATATGCACTTATATTGTGTAACGTGGCATTCAGTGGTAAGTGAATGAAATAGCAGCAATGAGAACAGAGAGGAGTATAATACCACTTGTTGCATTTCAAATCCCATGAAGTGTGTCTGTTGCACTCGCTGAAGTCAACAGCAACAGTCAGATGTTCATTTGTAACTCATAGTATCTTTGAATTTGACTGCTATCTTGCTTGCTTGTTTTGTGATTCTGCTATCAGCAAAATTAAACTTGTGAAGTTTTCATGATAAATATTTCTGTTCATCTTCTGCTTCACTCCTGAAGGTAACATTTCCATCTGCCTCATTCTAGAGGCAACAGAAAAAACATCTTTTTTCCACAGATGGTCAAGAAGTAATGCAATTTGCATCTCAAATCCTGGAATTCTGTATCTTTATAACTTGATAGAAAGAGTCTTCAAATCTGTCATTAGCTTAGGAAGATTCAGACTCCTCCCCCATTATTTAATTTCCAGCCAAGCATCCTATCACCAGTGGTGATGCTACTTCAAGGCTCCTGTCCAGCTTAGAACATGGGTTTGGTCACCCAGACTTGTTGAGACTATTGATATTTCTCAGCTTTGGTCCATCTGATAAACTAATTGCACTCAATAATTTTTCATCTGGTACCCTTTTTGGACAGCCAGACATCTGAATCATCTTGTTCACAGGTATTCAAACCATGTTATTGAACTCAGAGGAGCTTGTAGATCCTCAATAGCAAGATCAAATTAACCCTTTTCTTGTAGCTTCAGCATCTGTTTCATTCCAAAATAAGCATGGCTGATTTATAATAACTGAAGATTTGTCCTGTAGCATCTATAAAAAGCTGTGCATAAATTCAGACTCCTTACAGTCTGCTGGTTTTTATGACCAGAGAATCCATCCATAAACTTTGATGTCCTACATTTCACATCCAAGTCTCAGATACCAACTGATTACCGGAATTACATCCCCCAGCATTCACACCCAAAACCCCAAAATCCCAGACTCACAGAAATTATTTCACTTTAGTATTTGGTCTTTTAGGTCCTAGATTTTCTGGTCTCTTTGAAAAGAAGAGAATCTTTACAAACTGATGACCAATTATTTCCACTGAATAATATAAGCAACTGCAAGATAGGTAACGGAGTGCAAGTTATTTATGCTTTTTACAGTAAGCAATATTTAGATAAGATGTAGAAACAGTCCTTGGAAAACAGATTTCAGAACACGGACTTGAGGTTGGGAGTGACCTATCCACTAGGCTACCAGCTGAAGCTCATTTGTCTAAGCTCTCATTTTGGCCCTACTTCTTTGCTGCACCGTGTTATATGGACTACCACAGGCCTGTCACCAACATACATCAAGAGACAAACAAGTCCACTATTTGCAATATCAACACAGACAGAATATTTAAGAAAAGAATGGCTAAAAGTACAACTTATTCCGCATCTCCACCTGGAGCCTCAGCAATCCTTTTTCCATACTAATGTTTCCCTAAGTTTTAGACACTGGGCAGGGGGAGAGAAAAAAGTAAAACCACATCTATTTTCCATAGAAATGGACTATTCCTACTTTCAAAGGATGAATGAATAGTAAAATGAACAAAGTAAATTAAAAAAACATGAAGATATCCTAAGCCAGAACTCCTACAAATAGCTTTGCTTTTCTCTTTTAAAGTAACTTCAGTTATATGTCTTTCATGTTTAATTTAGTAGCAGAGATGCTTTCAGTTTAATCCGCTACAGATAGAATTCTTATTGTACAGTTGAAATGCTTCATTGCTGTGTGTTTAAGCCAATGTTCTCTTCTGTCTCTGATTCTACAAAAGAGTTAGAATTTTTCAAAATCTTTTTTTATCTCTTCCATCACTCTATCTTTTATCATTGTTTCTTCAATTCATTTTCTTCCTGTTCATTTAGCTGGATTTGGCAGCAGACCATTTATGTTAGTTATTTTAGATTGAAATTATTTACTGTGGCTGGAATAGGATGTCAACCACTTTCACACTTTGTGGTTGAGATTCTGCATCCATTGAACTTCCAACCCTCTGTAAGTGCAACAGCAATGAATGTGTCTGAAGTCAATGTAGAGGACCTATAATTCTTTCATTTTTGCTCAGATATATAAACTGAAACATTCTGGATGAAAAGAAGAAAACGTGTAGTGAATACCTGAGAGTTCAGGCAGGGGGGAAAGAGAGGAACTTGAAAATATGCATGATAAAGCAGCAAAATGACACGGAGAAGAGAAAGCAAGAGAAAGTCTCCCAGAGAAAAGGAAAGTTTAAATGTTTCCTACTTATCAATCAGCGTAGATGTTTCTGATCCCTCACTGAAAAACTGCTGGGAAATAGTTCATAGAAGTCAGAATATCGTCTTCTGTGTGGAGTCCTCAATGTATATTGAAAAGAATACTTCAAACCCCTTCGAAGCAAAACCAAAAATGCACTGAGAACCATGTAGAGGCAAAGAAAAAGGCTCAGAAAAAGGGACAATAAATTACCTGGTATTACACTGATTTCACAAATAACTAAAATTCACATAATTAAAAATGAAAGTTGCATTGGAAGATGTTGTTTTCTGATTAAAAGCCATTTTATTTTTAGGTATATTGAGATTATTTCTGACAAGATTGATTAAGAGAACAGATCTACCCACTGACTTATGGAGATTAGATGGGACCATTATGATCATCTAATCTCATTTTATATAAAACAAACCAGAGGATGTCTACCTATTAGTGGATAGATTAATGATTAGTCAAATAGCCTTTGAACAAGAAGGATTAATTACTGTTATGGTTGGACAACTTTTTCCATAGACCAGTTTTTTAAGTAACTTCTACCTTTCATAGAATCATAGCATCATAGAATCATCTATTCATCAAATTACAAAAATGGAAACTAATTTCTGAAGTTGATCAAAACTTGCAATCAGCCTTGGAACGCTAGTTTACCATTATTTCAGCCTACATTAATGTTTGTTTATGAACTGTAACACCAATTTTAACAGATTCTGTGCTAATACCCGCTGCAGGTTGAACTGGACATGAACACAGCCATTTCTCCAGCCTTAGGCTAGGAAAGCTTCCAAAAGCAGGAGGAAGGGGAAAGTGTTGCCTAAATATGCAAAACAGCTCTGAAATGCATTATACATTTCACGTCACAATCTGCTTATATCAGTGTAAATTTACTAAGACAATAGATTTATGCTGTATTGACACAGAGCTAGAGTTTTAGCAATATCTCTCATTCGAAGAGATAACATACTGTGTCATCTACTCTACTCAAAGCACCGTGGCAGCACCAGTATTAGTAACTAAATATAATCTCATGTATGAGTTGCTTAAAACCTCCAATAGGGACCACCAACTGTGTGTTTCAGGTATGTGAAAATTATTCTAATGCCGCGTTTCCTGGAACCAGACTAAAACCGAATTGAAGTCCATAGCAAAATGCAACATTTCTGGATTTGCCCACAGTTACTTTTAGACGTTTTTCGGTACCTTGACCTTGTAGAAAACATTAGCACGTCCCAGAAGCAACACTTTCCCAAAGCTTACACATAGCTTTATCAGCCCTCATACCTCATTCGTTAAAGCACTGTTAATTGGAAGACCAGCATTTTCATCTCTAAGACACAGATCCCATGGGGTGCCTAAGCTGGAGTCATCCATGGAGAAACCTTCAACTGACCAATTCAAGATCTATCTTTCCCTCAGCTACAGCTAAGATTAGCAGCTGACCATAGAAAATATGTATTTAGTGGCATTCAGGCTAAGCACTGTTTTATTGATAATTTTTCCAAATAGAAAGAGACGATATGATTTAACTCAAGCAAAGCCTTTCACTGGAGACCTGTCCCAGAAGTCAGCATCAGGAATCCAGCATTTCAGTAGAGATAGAGCCCTCAGCTATGCTGCAAGTTCTGAATCTGGTATTTCTTCCCAAGGTACATTTCAGCTTTCAGATCCCATGACCTCATTTCTGTGGATCAGTTCTGCCATACCCGCTACCTCTTCCTAAGTGACTTTCATCTCTTCCCAATCCCGCTGCTTTGTTTTCAGTGCTGGGACCACCATGCAAATGTCCTTGATGTCTTCTTCTGAATCTAGGTGTTATTCGTGCTTAAAGGCCATTCATTTATCATTCTATTTCACATCTAATCAGTGATCATCAAATATCCTTGATGAGTACCACTGATGGACACATACTGTATTCTTCCTCCTTTTTTTCTTTCTTGGGCCTGCTTCTCATAAATTCAAATGTACTCAATATAAAGCTGTTAAATACCACGAACGTATTCTATTAAACTTACTATTCATGATGTGTAACTGGGTCTACACACAGGCTGTATTGCTCATAAAGACAAGAGGCTCTGCAATTTTCTATGCTTACATCCCAAATAAGACGCTGAACTGATGTAATAGCTTGCTGCAAACCAAAAGGACATAGTACTCCCTCCTCTTTGCCAGGTACTCTGCCCTGGTGTTCATCCACCCCTAAGCTGATCTGATGCTGTTACCTGCCAGTTTACCTAGGTGCCTGAAACTGCCTCCAGCACAAAGAAACAGGTCCAGGCAGCTGACAGTGGGATGGGAGGAGACTGGCGTGAGCTTGCCGTTTTGCTGTCAGTGAATTCTTAGATCAGCTTGGCCAATCTTAATTACTCACACAAAGAAAGCAAGAGTTTCTTTTTCAGCTTCTCCTTGGCTCCTATATTTCAATCTGTGCCCATTGTCTCTTGTCCTGGCGCCAGGCACCATTGAGGATTTACATCTTCCCATCAGGTATTTATTCACATTGGTAGGATCCAGTTTGTTGATTACAAGGTGTGTCTTGCCTGCATCTTCCTGCACACTTTTCTTGCCAACCTGGTCCACCTCTGTTTCTTTTTACTCTTAATTTTTAATTCTCAGAAGTTTTACCCCTAAAAATCATTATTTCATTTTACTCTGGAAAAAAATTATAATGCCTTTGTATTCTTGCTTCTTAAGTGTTCATTTATAATGGATATCAGGACAAGGCTTGTGCCTTTTTGGACCAAAATAACACTGTTTTCAAAGGCATAAGTCATTTCAGTTTGATAGAAATGCCTTATAAGGTTGAATAAAATGGATTCTCTTTTGCATGCTTGGTTCAACACGTCCTGTATGGGTTATTCTACGTTTTACCATTGTAGCCAGCTGTTTATGAAAACTTCTTATACCTTTTTTTTTTTTGTCCTATGACTGCTCTTCTAGTATGAAGTATTTTATTTTCATAACAATTGAATTTGATCAGAAGATGTATTTGGTTATGCCACTTTTTTCCTGAACTACGTATGTGACTGCATCTGTACTTCATGAGGTCATATGCTATTTTCCTACCACGCACTGAAGACAGATTGAAGGTAGACATACAAATACACATAGATGTATCGACACAAGTTGGCAATTGCATCAATGCTGCTCGTGAATTACACCATTCTGTAATAGAACAGAAAATGAAAAGGTCTTCACAATGACTATGAAAATCTGTCAAAGGGACAGTTTCAGACTGAGATGAAGTGGGGCAGATGCCAGACATGAAAATAGTACTATAAATCACAGAGGGGCATGGCTTTTTTAAGCTGCCTGGATCTCACACTCAAAAGAGATGAGTCTCCTGTACAAATTCAGCTTCTCCTATGTGTACTTACAATGGAAAAATTGAAATTCTTGCACTGATGCATCCACATCAGAAAAAAAAAAGAGTTGTAATAACAGCACTTAGTCAGCTTAACCACATAGACACTGAGCAATTTGTTTTGTTTACTGTGAATCTTTGATCATTGCTCTTCACTGGCACAGCTCCCTAGAAAAATGTTTGATCTCTGAAGTTGCCAGCCATGAACTGACAGAACCTGTATCAGTAATAGAAGACAGAAGATAAAACAGTAGAGGGTCAGATAACAATGGAAAAGCATCTAAGGCACCATCTAATGGTAATTCCTTCTCCTGGGAGTCACAGAAGCAATGTATTTGCTGGAAAGGCAAAATGAAGTTTTTGCATACAAAAGGATAAGAGAAAAATAATTTATAACAATGCAATGGATGAACCTAACCTGTAAGGGTTACTGATAATACATGATCTTAGACTCTTGCAATTTTAATTACCCATATAAGTGATGATCTCATTTTGGCTGAGCAAAGGGAGATTTAACTTCATTCACTCTGCTTTCCTCTTCCTCCTTAATGTACATTTTGGTTTACAATTCAGACCTTTCTAACATCTTTCTCCCCTCCTATCCCCCGTCAGGATAACACAGCTGCTACCCAAGACAAAGAGAAATGTTACCTCAACCTATTGGTTGAGATAATGAATATGAATTCACAACCAGCAACAAGGATATTAATTTTTTAAAAAATAATTATTTAAATAATAGTATTTTTTTTAAAAATTACCCATTCTATGCAAGTTTAGCGCAGAGTTTTCCAGCTAGAAAAGGAAACAAGGTGTGGAATCCAGCTTCTTTGTAAAACTGTGTAAATGACAATGTTTGACCTGAAAGATCCATTTTCTAGGCTTTTTACAGACAACGCTGTGGCATTAATAGATATCATCTCAAGAATACCTTATATTTGTAGCAAAGTTGTGCTCTTCATGCAAACATACATATATAACTTTTTGCAAAGCAATAATGAACCTCTTCAGCTAGAATGCTCACACATCTGAGCAACTTTGCATTTCAGGACCTTTACTGAATTATTGATTAACAGGCTATCAACTGCTCAGTTTCTAATATATATATAGGCTGTGGTTTGTAGAACTGGTTAGAAAGCCACCCACAAATGTGCTGTCCACATATGTACCACCCAGTTTGCTAAATTAAAGAGATGACGTGAAATAACCTGGGGACTCCAAGTGCGTCATAATGCAAGTACAATTTAAGGCAGGTGGGACAGAAGCTTTGTCAGCTGTGATCACAGCGAGAGGTCCTTTGGGCAGGGTTTCCCCCTCTGCTCCCTCCTTCTCAGCCAAGTGGTTGCAGAGACCCCACTTACAAACTGTTCCAAAGAAAGGAAAGAGGTGAGGATGTTGAGTTCTGATGTTGACAAAGCCAGGTGTGCATTCTTGGGAAGGATGGACTCCAGACAATCATTTATGTGTTAATAAGGCCAAGTACACGTGCCTGGGAGGGGTGGACTCCTTAGGGAGCTTGTTAACTGCTGCAGTGGATGCTATGGAGAGATGGCTTTTGGTGGAGCCTGTGGGAGTGGTACATCCAGCATTACCTTCACTCAGAAGTGGGGGCTGGAAAACATCACAGACTGCCAGCTTTCACAAGAAAGGAGTTTTTCTCTTGTAAGGATAAACTTAGCCAGCTCTCTCAAAAAAATATTAATGGTTTTTCACCACACCAGTAAAGTTTTTATTGGAACATTCCTGACAAATTGCAAGGATGATTTTATCATCAACAAGAGATAGATGTAAGGAAAAAAGATATCTAATGGCATAAAAAAAGATTTATGAAGTTTGAACCCGCTGGTCTTATTAGCTCTTCCTGAACAGCATATTAAGTGAAAATTAATCTTTAAAAATCTTATCTATTTTATCTTATTTGAAAAAAGTATTTAAATGTGGAACTAATTTGGTTGTAAGTATTGAAGCTTGGAAATTTTTGTATTGTGTTTTTGTATTATGCTGACTGTAGAATAAATCTTGATACTGCGATAACTAATATTCATAATCAACTGACCCTGAGAGATCAACTGCAGCTTCCATTGCATGAATGATGGTGCTCTTTGTTAGCAGCTTGTTTCATTTTCAAACACAGTTCCTTGCTCTTTCTACAGTTGTTTTAGGTAATTAGAATGAAGAGATGAAAAAGTGAAACATTGAAAAGAAATCTCTTAGCATAATCCTGCCATTCCAGGTGCGTACAAGGAGTCAGAATTAAGACTCTTTTAATTTTACTTCTACACAATCTATGCAGTTGTGCTAACAATTTTACCTATGTTTGCTCTAACAGGAATATATATGAAGAGTTCATTGGTATGTTTGTGCACAAAGCTTTATAGGATTGCATTTGACAAGTAAGCATGGCATGATGGTAATTTTTTTTTTTTTTTGCATTAGTGACAGAATAACTGCTTATAACTGTGTTTTGTAAAACCCGGCTTAGGACTATTAGTACAATACATATGTGCACATAAACATCTGCCCTTTAAGCCTTTTATTATTATTATTATTTGGTCTGCTGAAACATGTATTAATAATACTTTAAATAATTTCTTTTTTTAGTCGGATATCAACCTGTATGAACACTCTGGTGGCTTTTTACTTAAAAATGAACAGATTTAGTTTGTTCTGCATTACAGTACGAGAATGAATCCCATTTGAAAACCAATGTGGCACTCTGCCCAGACTGAGGTAGAATTGGTTGGAGTTTAGAGATTACTCAGTCAGAACATTGTACTAATGTAATTTTCTGCATAGTTTCACATACACATTTTGACTGTTTCAAACACAAGATTTGGACTACATTGAAATCCCAAGTACAAGCTGAGGAATGTTTAGTTGTTGTCATACTCCAGTCAGCATTCCAAGACAGACAGACTGAAATATGTGAATATACTTTAGTTCCTTTGCCTGTGTGTTTGACAAAAACCCTTTCATAAATTTTCTATGAAATACCATATTCCCACCTCACTATTCTTGTGAAAAGTATACACAAAATGTTCTCAGAGTTGAGGGGGAATCACTGTCTGCAAACAAGGTATTTTGGATTTTATCACAGGTCTTCTTCCCTGCCTCACTTCCAGCCTTTATTATGATTGTGAGAGTTATAAGGCTTTTCTCTGTTTTTCACCGGCTTGGAGCCTACAGATCTATTGCCTTCCCTGTGTTCAAAACAAGCAGCTGCAGCGATTTTTATTCCTTATTCATTATAGTCTTCTCCAAAGGAGTGGCAGTTTCACCTGTGACACAGAGCTATAAAGCAAATGCAATTTCTGTCTTGCACAAGATTTTTACTTATAACGACCTGAGTAAGGGAGTGAAGAGAAAAAAGCAGTGTCTGGAAAAATGGAAATCCTTAGAAAAACTCCTTTCAAAACTGGCATTAAAAATATTTGGAGAAGGAACCTGTTGCCAGAACAAAGTTGGGAATTTGAGGGAGAGGGACTGTTGGGAGTTATCACAGATGTCTGACTGGTCCGAGAGAACCAAATACCCTAAATCAAGTCTTTTTATTAGAGGGTGGAAATTATACTATCTGGCTTCTGTGACAACACAAAAAATCTGTTGTATTCAAATTTGATTCTCCCACAAGAGGCTAAGGGTGCAATTACATTAGTGTTTGAGTTTGCATCAGCAGTGTACTTTTGAATGTACTAACCACCTGCACTTACTCTTTAATTTACATTGTGGAGTAGTCTTGGAGCAAAGAAATGTCTGTCTTTCAGGTGAAACTGGATGAGAAGATATGATCCAGGACCTTACTTACTGCATTCCAACCATTCAGTCCATGAGATTAGACCAAACCCAGTCCCAAATAAACCCTTTTGTCTGAATATGAGGCCCTCAGTAACAACTGCTCCACTCTGCAAATCTGTTGTAGGTAAAATTATTGCTAATGCAGACATAACTAAGGTAAGAAAGGTCAGCTCAACTTAGCAACAAATACTCCAAAAAGCTTTGTTAGTCACTTGTACTTTTGGAAAAAAAAAAGATTCCAAATCTCATAGCATTTTAAAATTGTTATTGAATCTGAGATGGACAGTTAATAATATTCTATTTTAAAAATTTGGAAACTGGAGCTTAGTAGGTTAACTGGCTCATTAACATTGTACAGGCATTTCTGTGGCTGAGCTGAGAATTAACCTACTTCTTCTAACTCCCACTTGTATAGACAAGGAAAAAGTTGTAGGTGGTTTTACCACAACATTAGAGAATTGAATCTCTGGTATGCAAAACATACTGTCTTAGATTAGTAAGGCAAACGCATTTCTGCTCCGCATACAAAAGGCAGAAAGATATAATAGATATTCTGCCTCAAACAAATGTGCAGACCTCCCAAAATTAGAAAAAAAGTCCACTAGGTATATGACATAGTCATATTTCAATACTCCAGGAAGGGAGCGAGGCAAAAGTAGAGCTCTTACTTTTGCAGCCCCAGAGACATTCGGCTTTTTTCAAGAAGCCTGATTCAGACTAGTTTAATATAGATCCAAAATATTAGCTTCCATCCCGAATAGTGAAGAAGTGCGGAAGGGAGAAGGAATGAGAAAATCATTATAGCCTGAAAAGATCCACAAAGTCCAATCAAAATACTCCCTTTGGACAGACTTCAGCCTTTCTGAAATCATCTCTTTACAGAGTAAATATTTAAATGTACTGTATTTTATTCTATAGAATTGTTAGCAGCTTTCAGTTCCTGAAAATAAGAATACATGAAAGTAGCAACTGCTATGCTACAACAAAAAATATATTTCATTTGCCTGTAACACTACAGTTGATGCCCTTATGACTTTAGCTAGGAGGGTATCAAATGAAGAAATATTTGCTCTGAGAAAGAGTGCAGTGATCACACATATCTGAATGTACCCTTCAGTCAGTGAACAGGTGTTTTAACATTTCAACTAATGTTGAAAATTCCTATTTAGAACACAGGTTAATAGTGTAGTTTATCTAGAAATAATGACCCATGATAAAAAGACCCATGCTTGAAGTTCTTAAAGAGTAAGTAATTTCCCCCACTAAAAGCAAATCTAAAAATACATAATATGTGCATTTCATAAATTGTGCCATAAAGTACTGACTAAATATAGGAGTGCAGCATGAACAGTCAGCAATACTGAAAGCACGATGGGCTACAACATTCTGTTTGTAACCTAGTCATATATAATATACCACTCACGTATGTTGGGTGACCATATCCTGAAAGAATTAGATTGACTGACACTGGGCACAGCAATAGAAAAAGTTGTCTGTTAAGGAGGATGATTTTTCAGGGAGCATCTGTCCTAGAGACCGTATACTGCACAGTTGTGTGACACTCACACCTTGGACATTTCCTTGTTTTCTTGCCGTTAACCTCCCAAAAAATGTAATTCATGCAGGCACACAAATTCCTCAAATTCTACCCAAGTAAGACTGTCTACCCAAGATTTGAGATCAAATGAAGCTGATACACGAGGAGAAAAACAAGTGACACCTCAGGAATGGCTATATAGGCAAGTCCCATTCTTTAAGCAATCTTCAGAGGGTCCCCTTTGGCTCAGCTGTTTGTCTGAAAAATTCAGAGTGGTGAAAATAACAAACACAAAGTCAGTAGCTACATATGAAAAGAATTCTGCAGCAGAGACAGACTCCAGTCCTGTGGGCAACTCCCAAGCTTCTTCATTCTGACATGCTTCTTCCATTTCTTCTGTACCCTTCCAAGTTTTCTAAATATCTAACAGGATCTACAGTTAGTAAAGCAATAGGAAGAACTTCCTTTGTTACCGCTCCCCAGGACCATTTATTCCTGCCTTTAAACCTGCTTTGAGCAGCAGACAGTAAGTGAGGAATAGGGACTCAGGCTAACAACGTAGTAAAACAGAAAGCTGAAAAGCATCTCCATGAGAGAGCATCATCTCCCCTGTACATTGAAAAAGGGGTCCCGTCAAAGAAAAGGTATAACAGCATATAACAAAAGATCTGTATCGTGGGAGCTCAAACCACACAACTGAGAAAAAACTGTTGTATCTCCTCCTCACTGAGGGTACTGAGGAACAGATGTGTCTACAGAGAGTGCTCAGAAGAGAGGAGCCATCTAGAAGATGAGGGATAAGTGCTTGAAAACAGTCTATAAGAAAAGAAAGGAGAAGAATCAGGAATCCGGGAGAGTGAACATCATTTTCTCACTATCAGAGCTCCTGGGAGCAAGCAGGGCATCTGGGGTAAAGGTAATCGAGGTTCAGCACACCTGAAGGAGTACTCAGATCCTTCCCATCAACATTCATAGAAGCTATTTTTTCTTCCGCACCAGCTTATTGGCTAGAAGTAAGATTCAGCTATTCCTTTGTAATTTACTGCACTGCAGCACAACTGATATTTGATCACAAAGAATTAAACGAAGGTCATATCATCCTTATGATACAACTTTGAAACCATACTAACATTCTTTTAAAAAACAGAAAAAAAATCATTCATTTTCTTTTTGCAAGCATTCTGTATTTAACATGTGGAAGTTGTTTTTAACTATTCATTCCATGGCATTCAAATAGTTCATAGATATTTCAATGCATTACAGAAATTCCTGATGTTCAGGTCTCCCATTCAAAGAAACAGAGGAATCATTCTAGAAGGCACCCACTCCATTTCCATAATCCCAGCTACTTTTGTACCTGTATTAATGTTATAAAAAAAACAAAATTGAATTCCTGAGATTGCATTTGAAACTAATTTCTAATAACATTTTTTTTACATACATTTAACTAAATACTGTGATGTTCAGCCTTGAATCTAACCTGTAAAATCAATTTCTTCCAGGCTCAGGGCTCCCCCAAGCAAACACATGATCATAATAAAAAGACACTAACCCTGAGGTACTTGAACTGTGCTTGCACTTAGTTTTTTGTCCGGAAAGAAAGAACTTGTAGAACTCAAAATGATAGCTAGGAAAAATGTGTCTTAGGTGTGAAAACACACAAGCAAAAAGGATGGAAAATGATTTACCAACAGATAAATTACCCTTTTTTGAAGTCAACTACAGAAGATACAGGTATGGGTCTTCAAAGACAATGAAGTCTTTGCCTGTCTATGTTTAATTTCAAACACAAGTTATTCACCAGAGATGAGGTTCTCTCGAGGCAGCTGCAGGAATTATTTATCGTAGCATTTGAATTCTGACAAACTGTGAGGCACTGCATTCTCAGTATCAGATGGAGAGTATCAGAGACAAGAAACCATCCATCAGTTCCTCAGTAATACCATGTGAAAACAAACCTTCCACCTCTCAGTCAGCAGAGAGACAGAAAAAAGAAGGCAGTAAGAAACAACCGTTTTGGAGTCAGCCTTCAAAGACAGTAGAGTTGACAAGTACATTCTTTCTCTCCACAGAAAAGTGCTTGCAGATGAAATAGCAAAAATTTCCTGGAACTTTGTTATTTAATTCAGTTTATTCAGTTCACTGTTTCATGAATTTCTATAGATGGCTTCCTGATACGGAAATGTCGAAAGTTATAAACCTTACAACAACAGTTGTAAGCCTTCAAAACTACTGTCAAAGCATTTCTACACAGAAAGAATGTGTTACTATTAATCTAATACTGAGATACCTTAAGTCTAGGAAATATTGCAGTCATTGCTGCAGGATAAATAAATAGATGATACTCTCTATCCACTGAGAAATCTGGGTACAGTGAACTTGTTTAAAACAACTTCATGGAGTCATTTATTTCTGAATCAGTCTGTAGGTACACCATAAGTATTAGCTCCAGCTTGGAGGTCTGAATTAATATTTTGGTCTTCTTTTCAAAACAACCTCAGGAGAGCTTCCCCCTCACTCCTTGCCTCCCTCTGACAACTTTAAAGCTTCAGTCCATCAGGGTAGATGACAAAACATTTTGCTTCCTAAACTACAGTTTTAGCCTTGGTTATCAGCATTCAATCAAACAGATGTAGTCAAGGAGAGTAAGTAGCAATATCCACAAGTACCTGACGAATGCCTTCAGTGTACTACCAACCTTCTCTCTGCTCTTCAATTTAATGCCAGGTTAATAGGCTGCTTAATGAGTACAAGGGGTCAGCACAATCGGTTATGGCTGAGTCATCTGTGTAGAGGAAGAAGAGAAAAGTGACTTGTGAGTTCTTCAAGCAGCCTTTGTTTGTTAAAAAGAAAGGTGATTGTCTTTGTCTTTTGCTACGCAGCCAGCACTTTACTATCAATTTTATATAAAGGTCATTTCAAGTTTAAGGAGATTGCTTTTTTAGTGCTTTTATAGACATGTAAGTGAAGAGATGGACAAGTACTGGAAGACTGAAAAAATCATTGTTACACTGTAAATGAGTTTGGTAGGAAACAGGAGACAATTCACAGCAAAAATAGCTAGTAACACTCGGAGAAGTGCAACTAGATTAAATAGCCCTTGGACTAGCTTATTCATGGACATTTGTGTTGCTGTAGGACCCATCTTCAGGACACATCTGGATTTGGATGGGTTGGTGGTTTTCAAGGCTTATATGCTCAAGACTAGGCTTCAGTTAAGAGATGTGAAAAGCAACAGCTTGAACACAGGTTCAGTCTGAGGTTTAACATGCAAATATAAACCCCGATTCTTTTCACAGTGTTTAGTCAATTCAGCACCTCCTGTTTACATTGTTGATTTTTACTTGCTTCATTTAGTATCCTAGTTTCTGCTGCTAGCTCGTATATTCTAGAACATCTTTTATTTCTGATGTTTTCCAGTACTGTTAGGTAATTCTTGCTAGTTATAACTTCAACTTCAAATACCACTGAAATATATTTTTAGCTTGCAGATCAAGTTCCAATATATACTGCTTTTAGTTAACATTCAACAGGTATCAGAGAGGAGACATACAAGTATGCAGAAAGCATCTTCTTTTTTTCTCCTTCTAAATCCTGACCTTTCATTTTTTGTTCTACCTCAGCACCTAACAAGTACAATGTAAAAAACAGTTGCAGTCACTAACTTTCCAAAAGACCTCTTCCTAATAATTAAAATGCCATCCAGAAAGTGTCAATCTTAGGTTCCGCACAGCCTGAGGAGATTAACACCCATCCATTACCAAGCAGATCATAGAGTCATAGAATTGTCTAGGTTGGAAGGGACCTTTAAGATCATCAAGTCCAACCATCAGCCTAACACTGCCAAGTCCACCATTAAACCATGTCCCTCAGCACCACGTCTTCCTGTCTTTTAAATACCTCCAGGGATGGTGATTCCACCACTTCCCTGGGCAGCCTGTTCCAATGCTTGATAACCCTTTCAGTGAAGAAATTTTTCCTAATATCCAATCTAAACCTCCATTGGCATAACTTGAGGCCATTTCCTCTTGTCCTATGACTTGTTACTTGAGAGAAGAGACAAACCCTCACCTCGCTACAACCTCCTTTCAGGTAGTTGTAGAGAGTGATAAGGTCTCCCCTCAGCCTCCTTTTCTCCAGGCTAAACCACCCCTGTTCCCTCAGCCGCTCCTCATACCGTCAGAGCTGCATGCTAAGCAGTGTCATCCACGAGGGCAGAAAGGGAAACGGGAACTAAGTTTACCTCCAGTCTGACAACCGCTTTACCCACAAAATATAACAGCATCACCACTACTCTTTCCTTTGGCCACGTTTGCAAACAAAACAGTAAGCCCTGTTCACCTGTTTGTAAGAATGGCTGCAGATGCCTACTCTAAGAAGTGATTTTGGGATCTCGCAGGGGTGGAGGTGCTTTCTCAAGAGCCCTTCTGGCTCTGCAGAGAACAGCAGGGTTTCAAACACACCTTTTTGTGCTTTTTGTTTTGACTAGCTGTAAGAGACACGGCATGCAGGCTTTTTCTTCTTCTCAGAGCCCATCCCTAGGTACCTAGCTCACCACATTTGAGAGCCTCATCAGTCAACATATAGAATAAATAATTCTAGAGGTCAAGCCTGAAAAGTATACCTTGCAATGTATAAATCATAGCTACGGTTTTCCTTCAGGATTTTCAGGAACCAGATCGGTTACATTTTCAGCTCTACTTTATGTGGCAAAATGATGACAAAAGGATTTCAAATAGCAATTACCCACTGGGAATTTACTCTCTTTTCGTATAATACAGAAAAACTGACATTATGGCTTCACATGTAAACAAGCTCATTTCGCTTACAATCGGTGTCAGAAATGAAATAAAAATTACCCATGGCAATGAGGTACTACAATTTACTGATTCATTATCTTCACTAGCATTCAGAAGCCATGCCAGTCTTTTCACAAAATACAACATTTTTCTTCTGTACTAAAAGATTGTTTATATAAATGTCTATTCACTAATTTACAGATTTATTTGAACATGCTGCATTATAAGATCTGCTAGTATGATGCTGGGGTATCAACATTTCACAAGTCACTTCTTCAGATTTCTTTCAGAAATTATTAGAAGAGAAAACCTGACTGGTTAAAATTCCCTAGTGTTTCCCAAGAGTCACAGGATATAAGACCTTCAACAGCACAAAATGAAGTTCAGAAGCAGAGAAAAGAGACTTTAATTTCTATGAATCTGTTAATATTATTTTCATCATTATTATGAAGATAAACTGGACACATATTTTCCAGCTTAGTACAGTGACATTGGTATAATGAAGCCAGACCAATTACAAGATCATATTAGAAAGGAAATTAATCTTTTTCGTATTGGAACGAAGAGGAATAAAATCTCAACAGCAGCACTAGGTACACTCTAACACAAATGTTAGAGACACGTATTTTATATACAGCATAGGAACGTCACTTCACAGTGTTTGAATCTAATTAATTCAAAAATTTGGTTTAGAACTTGCTTTTTAGATAGTGTCAAACAGATGTAATGAATGAAATGACCTCTCTGAAGTACATCTGGATTGCACTAAGATCAGGTCTTCCTTATACCCCTTGATCTTTTAACATTTCCTTTGAAACTACAACTTAGGTCACCAACTGTTTAAAATAAAAAGTATTATATAAGTCTGACTTATATCATCTACTGTGCCAAAACAGTGCTCTACGCTCCTCATCTTCATACCATAACATCTAACATCTGAAAATACTCCATTAGAAATATATACATGCTAAAAACCCTCAACCTTTTCATTAAATCTTATTTACAGTATCAAGTTATACAAAATCAGTCAGCCACAAACAGCTTAAATAGCTGCCTGAAAACATTAATTTGTGTATACTTGTTGTGCATTAGTGTTGTGTATACTTATGTGTGTATAGTCATACTTATTACGTTAAGTACCAGGGCAATTCAGACGTAATGTAGTACTATTATCCACGGATTTTTCTATTTGTCAGATACTATCTATATAAGCACATACAAATCTTCTATATTTTTTAGAACATATTTTGCATAGCATTTAACTGTAGAATCATAGAAAACAGAGCTAGAAAGGACCTTAGGACATTATAAAGTGTGCCCCAAAGAGAAATAACTATACACAGACTCTTAAAAATCACCAGGGATATTCTCTAACTCATCACATTCCCTGTAATTGTTGTGGCATCTATCAACTCGATTTTGGATTTTATTGCATATATATGAGAAGAGTGCAAACATACATATGTGTCTGTGTACAGCTGGTGGAGAAAGATTCCCGTGGAAATTCTCATGATTTAATAAAGGCTTCCCAGTTCCTCTATCTACTGGAGAGAGAATCCTCTTTCCCAGTCCATGTGAGGATTCTGCTGGGATTCATTCGTAAGAAATTTATTGCACAAAACCAGATATGTCCTATCATACCTTATGTATCCTCTTCTATTTGCTTCTTTCAGGTGTTACTCACTTGTATCAGTTAAATCTGGAAACAAGTGACCAGGATTTTAAAACTTAAGGAAACCTCTTTTTGTGTGTGTTTCACTATGTTTCTCCAACCAAAATCAAAAGAAGGATGAAAAACATGTACATTGATCAGCTATATAACTTGTTACGTAATTTTTGCATAGCTCACTTAAGAGTCACAAGCAAAGTAGTTACCTGTCCACAGAACTGACAACAATTCAGGTTATTTTGGTACTTAACATTTTGTCATTTCACAAAAGAATTCCAAGAAAATACCCTAAGAGGCACTTGGTACCCTTCAGGATTGAATCTAGTTTTTCTGTATTGAGTGACCTAGATAAAATGCCCAAGCAAAAGAAATCCATTTAATTTTTTTTTTTTTTAAACAGTGAAGTTCCCCAGGAGTCCGAAGTTATACTTCTGTACATCCCCAGGTCTACCTCAGTCATCACAGGCATTTAGATGCACAAGGCTCTCTTAGGCCAATGCAGTATGTTCTCTGAACAGGAACCCTACAAAAATAGAGCGGGTATTTTATTTTAATTAAATGGTGATAGTGCAGCTCCCTTTATATGATAGCCTGTTATCAAGATTTTAATATACCAAATACAGTTTCCTTCCTGCCTACAGGTATACCAACCCACAACTCTCACATCTCAAAACACTGCAAGGGCAATGGTCCAGCACTCTTCTGTACTTGACAGAAAAGACATTGAAAAATCTGACCATTTATTTTTGGTGCCCAAAACAGACCTGTTTTAATAGCTGAACTGAGCTCATTTTAACCTGCTTTTATAAATTTGGTTTTAGATCCACATGTCTAGAGAAAGAATTGTGCATCTAAGTTTTAGAGTTTAGTCAGTATAGGCATTTCTTCCCCCAAAAGAAATTCCACATTCCCTGGCAGAAACCTCCTTCAATGAATGTACAGTGTTTCAGCACTATATAATACCTCATTGCAGGAAGTACTATATATATTCTACTCTTGGAATTGTCTCTAAAAGTAACGTTTCATCCTCAAAACTCATTATTTACACAGAAATCTTATGAAAAATTTGCATTCATAGTAGCTTAGATACTGATTTTTAAAGCATGAGGAAGTTCAAAACAACTATATTCTGAAGCAATTCCTTATTATTGTTAAATGTTGCTTAACAACAACAACAAATAGCTTTGCCTGTTATAAAAATAGAATTATTGAGTACTTTGTAGAGGATTTTCTACAAAGAGACAGGCTTCTAGACTCAAACACCGAAAACATATCTGAGTTAAAAGCATAATCATTAAAGTTTTCCAGTCTGTTAATGGAAAGAGAGAAGCCTTTCTGGATCACCTTCCTTTGGTGATCCAGAATTTATGGAACCTAAAGTGTTTGTGCTCTTAACTTTGAATTCTAATTTAGTGGAGTGCGTTTGGCTTCTGGCTCCTCGAGTGCACTCCATAACCCTAAGTGCCCTATGCGTGTACCTTAAAATACATCATGTATCAGCTGAGGAAGCCAATATTGATGCTGAGGATGTATGTCTTAAATCTTGCCTTTTTCTGGGCATGTCTTGGTTATGTCTGTCTCTGTGCAGGTCTTAAAGCCCCTTTTCTCAGCTAAATGAAAAGCAATGGCCAGCTTTTTCAGAATACAGTCTCGCAGAAAGCAACGTCAGTGCGGTTAGAACATTCACTGAAGATGAAGATTGTCCAAATTCAACTGCTTACAAGAAATAGTTTCAGAGAACAAAACGTATTTCCACCCTTCCTGAAAGGTTTTCTAAGTATCTTGGTTCAATCTCTATGGCAAAATGCAGATTTTGGGGCTGAAGCGGGAGGCAGGTTTAAACACAAGCTCCATAAACAGCAGCTGACACGAAAAGTAAAATCCAGGCTCTGCCCAAGGTGAGGGCTATCTCTTACCTCGGGGCCAACCCAACAAAACCGTTCAAACCTCACCAACGTTTTTGTCATTTTGTGCTACTAGCGTCATGAACAACACAGCAGAGGTAACTTGTAATATGAACATAAGATGTAGAAGCGGGAGGAATGTGCGATGTGTAGCGACTTGTCACATGTAACAGGTTTCCATACCCCTTTTTCCATTAATCCTCATATTAATACAGCTTTCACTAATGCATTGCAGAGCTCTTGTGCAGAGTAAATCTTAGTGGGAATTTCTCTGGCTATACAGGTTACCCAACAACACCATAAAAAGGCAGGGGGACATGTAGGAAAAATTTACAAGGACTTTCAGCTTTCCAAAGTATAGCAAGACTTTTTTTTTGTTTTCTTAGTACTGTCTTGATAGCAAATACCCTAAACTATTCATGTTTTCTATGATATTGTTCTCCTAAATCTCTGGTATGTTATACACAGACACGCACAAACACAAGCTTACTGCAAAGTACTCCATGGAGATCCCCAGAAACTAAGCAGCATTAGAGCTGCTACTGGTATAGTCCCTGGATGGAGCAGGGAATTTGACCAACGGCTCAGCCTACAGTTAGGTGGTGAAAGAAAGAAAAAGTCCCCAGCTACAGATATAATACAGCCAGAGAGGGGCTGTGAAAGGAAAATGAAGTTCTCTTCTCTGTGGGGAAGTTGGGAAGACAAAGGGCATCTTGTCGAAGTTTCAGCTCGGGGTTGAGAGAACGAGGAAGCCCAGAGCTACAAAGCAAATAACGATAGAGAAGAGCTGTCAAAGGAAACTGGGGGTTTTTAAATAACTAGCGTTTTGTTTCTGGATGAATCAAAGGGCCCTGGCTCCCTGTGGCTCAGCCTAGGGTGGGGATGAAGATTAAAAAGAGGGAATGCTTGGAGCTATACAGATGGCTGGGGACTGGAAAGAATTACGTACAAACAGCCAGGGGCTGATGTTAGAACTTTCCAGTGGAGAATATTCAGTTCCTGGAGGGAGACGGATCCTCTGGGGTATGATAAACTGCATATGGTTAGTGATGGGGTTCAGAGCAAGAGAGCACACAGCTACAGCTGAAGGGACTCTGGAAAGGGGTTGCCAGAGGAGACAGAAAGCTGCCAGAAAAAATATCCCTGAGGAATTTTCAGCCTTAGGAAGGGCAAAGGTACCTTGCTGAAGGCCCAGCATAGTATTTGGGTTGAGGGAAAGAGTAAGCCCAGAGCTACATTTGCTGGGGGGTTGCAGGGTGATTTTCAATGTAAACTAAGGGTTGATTCTCATATTCTTTTGTGACTATATCTTCTCTAGACAAGATAACGTATCGAGGATATATTGATGCTGTGCCACTGGGGCAAGCGAACTGCCACAAATATCTGAAATCTTTCATAATAGCAGATGATGTACGTCCCACTGAGATCAGAGATGAAATCGAGGAGGCAGATTTTGCATTTAATAACTTTAGGAGAATGCTGTTCCGGTTGAAAATAGAGTTAACATTAACAGAAAAAAATCATACATATAATTGATGCTTCTTTCCTGGCTAAGCTGTTGGACTGTCAAGTCTCCAGCAGATGTTTCTGGGCCTTCAAATTCTGCTTCTATAGAAATAAAGTAAGATTGGGAAGGAAGAAAACAAAGCAACAAGATAACATCAAACACCGGAGAACACCTTGTTAACATAGTGGCCTGAAAAAAAGAGCCATTTGGTAGTCACATTATGGCAGGATCTTACAGGCTTACTCTGCTACCCCTGGAAGTAAAATAATTGGGGGACATATTTAAAGGAAGGAGAAATGACACAGGCTTCTTCCTCCATGGTAGAGAGGGAGTTGTGAAAATAACACAGTGGATCTGACTATCACCTGATTAATCTACAACCATTTCTGAGAAACCAGAAACTCTTTAGGTAACCAAGGATTTTGTCAATTAAGAGTCTATTTTACCTTAACTAAATAGTACACTGTGTCTGGGATTGATCCAATTTAAGTTTTTTCTTGAGCTATAATATGATTTCTAATACTGCAGATGAATCACCATTTTAAATCCTTTCTCCCTAGTGATTTTAGATAAAACACATAAAAATTACAGTTTTTTTCCCCACCATCAACATATCTTCTTCTTATATACTACATTATTTCAAAGAGCTTTGCCATTGACATCTGAACATCACTGGATTTCTAATTAATTTCCTTCTGTCTTTTAAAAGTGATGTTTTGCTACATAAAGACAGTGATAAATTTTAGACAATGATTGCTAGGATTTTAGGAAATTACTTTATTGGTAGCAATTTGGCAGTCCCAATCCCTGAATCAATAGTAAAGTGACTCATGCGTCTCGACTTCCTCTTTGAAAAGGCAGTGCAGACTATTAATTTGTTGTGCTGGAAGTTTTGAGCACTCATGCATATGGAAAGGACATTCAGGCACACATGAGCAGATTATATTCCTGGGGAAAGCATAACACTTTAGCCTTACTCAGAACATAGAAGTGATCTGAATTAAATTTAGCTCATAAAAACATGTACATATTCTTTTAATAGTAAATAAGACAATAAATGAGTAGGAAGGACTACTCTTTATTACTTTTTCTGTACCTGAATTCAAAAGGGTACAAAATGTATTAAGTTTGTGCATTGTTTTGACTTCCAGTTCAAATGAAGAATGGAAATTTATCAGAAAAAGTCTTACACATTTTTCTGTTTCTTACCAGGAATACCAGCTGCATACTAGTATTCAGAAATGGACAGAGGAAAATTTCAATCCTTTGTATTCTCAAAATGGCTACAGCTTAACTTTTCGTACAATTTAAGAAGTGGTTACCATTATCTTTTGAATTTGACTTTAATGGTTTGGGGATAACAATACAGTGTTTTATTATATGCATTTTTAACATGCTTGAATGACTACTAAAAGCAGTTGTGTATCTCCAACTCTGGAAAGCACCAACAGATGTAGATAAATAAAATTATATAAACCAAATACATGATTCTTAGCATCTGTTCTACTCGTCTACTTATAATGATTTACACTTTCAACAATTTCAATGAAAATGAGGCAAATTCTCAAATTTTACCATTGAAGTCAGAACAGATTCAGGCAGGTAAAGGAAATTCCACTTTAGGATCAAGCTATGTACTAGAAAAATACTAAATTAGACTATGGATATTTAGATGAAATAATTAGACCATTCACCTCTTTGGAATTGATTTTTTTAAATTTTGGTAATATGGAAAACCTACAACTGATTTTTTTTTCTAAAGGGACAAGGATTTGTTTGTAATTCAATGAAAGAACTTCTATGAGACTGAGGACCGAGAATAGAGAAACAAATTAATCTGTTCTCATTCATTACATTTTGAATTTTCACCTGGAAGAATATTTCTAAAAGCTTTTAAATCTGCACCTTTTGGTTTCCAACTGAATGTTCGCCAAGTCACGAAGGTGAAGGTTGGTAGAACTCTGTAATATATTTTGTTAGTACTTGCACACCTTCCAATTTGATGAAAGCGCAGAAAATCTTTGCTTAAAATAATCTACAGCTAGCAGGTATTTTTTAAACACAGTCAAAGTGACAGTGCAAGAGCAAGTGGGGAAAAAAATTGATCCAAGTTAAAAAAAAGTACCTGGTAACTTCAGTTGGATGATTAATAGGGCATCACAGAACTCGAACAACAGACATTTATTAATGATGAGAGAAATGGAAATGCCAAAGAGAAAAGTGAAAGGAATACTAACTCTTGAAAGTAGAGCTGTGCCAGGAGACGGGGGGGACATAAGGGAGCCCTGCCAGGCAAGAGGAAGGACATATGGAAGCTGCTGAAGTAGTGGCACATCTGTCATTATAAATGTTAGAGGACATTTGGAGTTATGGGTAAGGAGAGATTAATGTTCAGAACAGAAAAAGCTGTTGGACTGATGTAAGACAGGGCAACCTGGGAGCTGTGTATTCAGAGGAGTTTGCACCATGAACTATAAGAAAAAACACATTCAAAGACACAAATGCCCTTGGGCTGGATCCTGCATTTCATTTCTCAACCAGTAACGCCTAAGGTAATCCACTTAAAGATGCTCTAAGCGGGGCCAAACTTAAGTTAGGCAAAAGCAGAGAGAAAGTACAGTCTTCCCTCCTTTTTTGGACCGGAAGACCTGTTCTCTCCACAGTGTTTTCCTCCCTTGTCACACTTCATCTTAATCACTGATTGGAAGGAATAAATAAGGTTCACTAAAAGATTCAAACCTATAAAAGAAAAGTGCAAGGTTCACTTAGGTTCCACCCTGGTTCCTGGCAGCACAGGGCAGAACTGCAGGATTCAGAGAAGAAAGGTGCCTGTGTCCAGAAAGCCTTCAGCTCATCCACACAGCTCCAAAATCCACCATCAATGGATGAAAGCTGGGCTTGACACAGGTCTTTCTACCGCAGCTTTCCTGGCATAGCACGTATCCAGCGCAGTGCTGAGGCTGAACAGACACATCACCCAAGGCCAGTTACAATCAACTCCCTACAATTTCTGAATTTTCTATCAGTGTTCCGTATCCTCAAGCTTGATGGCAAAAGCATTCTAAAACTTCTCACAGACAGGCAGTAACACTCATCATATGTACATCTTTCATAAACTTTTAGGGGCTTTTTGCATGTTGTGTCATCCTTCATGTTTAGGACGTCCAGTGTGAAGTCAATGAGTTGACTCTATTTGCTAATAATCGGTTTGTGCAGACCCATTGCCCTTTCTTGGTGGCTCATAAGGGAAGTACTGCGGTCCTGTCCCCGGAGGCCACTTGAACTGTTATGACCACTTGAAAACAGGCTGATATTTACGCAACCAAGACTAACAGATTCTGCTGGTTCACCACATACTAAGTGCCATATTAAATTTTGCCCTTCGTGTCACTGTGTCTTTGCTTTTGCCAAAGACTTCTTTTCCCCCCTCACAATTTTGTGATTTGTTTAAACCTGAAATTATGCAGGAGATCAGTAAGAACTTATGCCTTTCCAATTCCACTTATCTACCAATGTATTAATAGCTTAGGTAATGCAGTCTTTTAACAGACTGTCTCGGCACACCTACATGCAGAAATGAGATAATTCACCTGCTTATCAAAGTGCAAGGCAGAAGCCTTGGTCAACTTATTCACCAGAGACACTTCAGACCTCAGTCACCTTAACTGCAATTGTCATTCATTTCAGGCAGTCTCTTCTGCGATGGAAAAAAAACCGGAATGCCATTCTTCAGAGTGCTGGAGTTATATTAAAGTACCTTTTGTGTACACAACAATTTTAGACCTCAGATGGTTTGAACCTTCTGAGTATTTGGAAGAATAAAGCAATCATTTAATCCTTGATCATTATTAGCATTCTTTTACCAAAATTGGAATGGATAATTGATATTTATGATTACATATTAAATATAAAAATTATCAATGACTCAGACTGCTTCAAGAAAAGGAACAACATACTGACATCATTCTTTAGCATTGCTTCAGACAGTTTTAATCTAAGCAGGTAAGATATAAACAGGTGAGGGAAGGCCACACAAGAATTTTTCAAATATGACGGCAGCATATGCAATGTTAATTTCATAGGGTAAAAAGACAAGAAAATACACTATGACTTCGCAAAAAAAATCAGAAAATGAGTATGTGAACTGAAAAACTATAATAAGAGATATTGAGATAACTTACGAGACATAGCTGAAATTCTGCCTATAGGTGACAACATTTGGGTTCATAACCCAATACTTGTGTAAGGGTTTCATTTGGAAGACACAGAACTGAAAATTCTTCTAAGAAGGGTCATTTTATAGAATTTTGTCCAATAATTTGCTGAACAATCTGATATTAATTTCTAACTTTTAGGATTAACGTTCAAGGTGATTTGCTTTGTATTAGAACATCTGTTATTGCTCCATCAACAGTTCTTTCTTCAGGTCTCTCACACTGATTACCCTGAGGAAGAGTTTGTGTCTTTTTTATGTATCTGACTCCTAGAATAATTTTGATTCCTTAAGAAACACACAAATAATCAAAATAAAAGGGAAACTACTGTTTGGACTTTTCTAAAGGATGTGTCAAATGACTCTCAGTATGGAATAGAAAATGTAAGAGAAAGGAATAAATAAACTACTAAGGTGAGGTGAAGGGCAAGAGCTTTGTCTGCAGGATGTTTTGGTTACTAAAGCTAAATAATCCTACTATTGGCCTAAAGAACAAGGCCAAAGAGGAACAACGACACCATGAAGCATGCTGTGATGGCCAGAGGCAGACATTAACCAGCTGCTTCTTAGATCCAACTTCCTTGGAAGCACTTTGGGTCCAGCAGTGAACTTTCATTCCAAAAATCAGGTGGGCAGTAACATAAAGAACAGGTCTGGAAGAGCTATTCTACAAAAGCTGACATACCAAAAATTCTGTGCAGTATCGCTGCGTCATTACAGTTGTCCAAATCCATCCATTAGAATTATGAAATACCACGTGGTTGAACATCAAGGTTCCTCTGCCTTTTTTCCCCCTTCTTAACAGTAAAAATGATTAAAAAATTTTTATGTACTGATCATCCCAACAGATAAGTTTATTTGAGTAATAACACATAACAAGACCTTGAGCTGAAGGTTTCAGTTTGTTTGACCTCTCTCATTAGGGAATTTATAACTTGTTTTCTAACACGGATGTTGCTGTAGTCTTTACTGATACATATAATTGTAATGAGCTTTGGGGAGCTTTTTAATCCTGACAGAAGCTGGAGCTGGGTATACTGAAGCTCACTACAGTTACAAATATTAAAGAGGTTGAAAAGATCCTTAAAGATTACTAAAATGTTAAATTTTTCTTAGTGTCCTCCTCAATATATAAATCCATAGTAAATTCTCTAACAGCTAAATCATACCAGCTAAGACCTACCAGTATTTTTGTAATATATCACCAATTTAACATTTACATTTCCATCAATCTGTGTGTACAGTATTTTGTGCACTCGTGTGAGATGAATCCTGCAGTCCTTCTATCAGAGATGCTGTATGAATCCTTGGTGTGAGAAGATGGTTCTCCTGAGTGAAACCAACTGTACTAACAGATGTATGGATGCATTTGCTGTAGTTCTTTGCTGATACTATTTTATGAAAAAGCCTGCAGTAAGAAAGTGCTTTTAATCGATACACACCTGAAGGCTTCAGGGATAGTAATTATGTTGTAATCACAACTCAAATACTTTACTATTCAATTAAAAAATAGTAAGAAAAACTGTCCCAGTGTAATTGTTTTTCCTTCAGGAGAGAACTACTGATGATATTTTTTTTTCTTGGTGACGGTTTAGTACAAATACTGACATTTCAGTGTTCTCGGCATTTCAAACTACAGCTCATATCACCTGCGCTGATTAAAGATCCCACTACCTTTTCATAATAGAATAATTTTTTGCTTAAGAGACTGTTTGCCAACAATAGAGTCTTTCCAGGTCTCATATATAAGCTTGGGTGTGATCCAAGGCCAGCTGAAGCTGACCAAATATTTTCTTTTCTCAATGGATTTTAATTTGGCTCCTATGTTTCTCAGTGTCTCAGTTCTGCTTTTGCATAATAAAGTTAATTATACTACAATATCTCAATGGTATTGTGAAGTTAAATCCATTAATGTCCAGTGAAGCACTCAGATATTACAAAGCAGTAGGAACAAATTAGGCATATGGCTGAATGGCCCTAGCTAAAACTTAAAGTGGATAATTACACTTTATCTACCCAAAAAATCACATCGGAATTTACAGTTGATGCAATACACTGCAGTATCTGCCTCAAACGTATTTACAGAGTTGTTCTACATGGATAAGCACCCTATTTCACTACAGCTACTTGTCAATGGAGTAAAAGTGTATGATTTGTAAAGCAGTTTGCAGATTTTCTGGACGGAGACAACCAGATACAGGACAGACTCTGCTCTTTTTCTTTCTAATTAATGTTTTAATTGTGGAAGAAAAGAAACCAAATATATATATAAAACAACAAAATGATAGTCAATTGTTTTACATTATTATTACCCAACTTTTCAAAGTAAAGGCCAATATCTTTACAAACAGTTTGTAGGAGGAGTTTTGTTGGCTTCCTATCACTTCATTTTCTGTATTATTTTTGTGGATTATATGTCATAATCCCAACCAAAGAATGTAATGCCTATTAAGCTGTAAATGAAGTAAGATAATAATGTAAATTCAATATTTTTTTTCTGTGAATGTGAGAATATATAATACTGAATATTTTGTCAAGTTTCTTTCTCTAGGATACATCTGTGCCATTATGTAGTACCAGTCATTTTTATAGATATAGCCTCCCACACCCACTTCTTCTTTGACTAGGAAACAGTCTTACTATGCAGCATGAAGAAAAGTAGCAGTGTGACACCAGAACAAGCAAACTGCCTTGTTAATGAGAAATGCACTACCTGTCAGGTTCACAGTTGCAGAAGCAAGGAGTTTGAACGATTAATTCAGAAGACCATGATGGCCAGAAGAAAAAAGAAAGGAAATCTCCTGCCTCATTCGGGAGACTAGGCAGGTTTGAATATGAGGTTTGACAGGCTCATGCAAATGTGAGTGATTTTATGCAAGCTAATAGAATAACATACTGAAACAGAGTTTGCCTTTAATTAGAGCTGGCAAGCTGGAAGGAAAGCCCATTAAGCCTGGAAGCTTGTAAGGTTCATGGTGTGTTAGACCACCCCAGAGAGAATTAAATTTTCAAAGACTTTCTCCTCTTCTAGGAGCTCTCCCACATCAAGAACAAAATTGCTCAATTATCAACTATTTAGAATCTAATTGAAAAAAAAATTATAAATTCATTTTGTATCATGATTGATTAATCCTCTGGAAAAGAGCATAATCTTTCATTGTCATTCCTTGTCCCTGGCCATCCACAGGAAAAACGTGTGTCCCATAGAGCTCTGCTTAAGTTACCCATCAGTAGGCTTCAGGACTGCGGGAATGAATATCAAATCAAACCATAGAGGTAATCAGCAACAATTTGTAAAGGAATAGCACAAACCTATAGACAGACTGCTCCTTCACAGTGGAACTACACAAAAATGCAAGTGAATCACATCTGAAAGCCATTCCTGTGAAAACCGAGAATTTGAAGGCAAATCTTAGAAAGCCGTGCTTAACTCCCTTATAGTAAGTAGTGAAAATGGAAAAACTGTGAAAAATAAATGGAACAGATGGTTAAAGAGCAGATAGCATATCTCTCCAAAGATAAGGGGGTAGATAGTGTTTCCATTAAGCTTAGCAGTTTTCAGTTCAGAAACTGGAAAGGGAAGGAGGAATGGAGACACTCTCTGTAGCCCAGCTAGACTATTTTGCTGTTGAGCAAACAAAATGAAGACTATTCTAGCACTCAAACTTCAGCCTTCCAGCAAAGCACAGTCCTCCAGCAGTGCTAGAAACTGCATGCGATGTATGCATTTGACAAGAACTTAGACATCCCTAAGCATCCATAGGTGACTCGTGTAAATAGCCACAGATCCTGTATCAAGGCATCAGTTTAAAAATGACCTTGGTTTGTTCCACATGGAAAACAAACTGAAATCTTTTAAGACAAACAAAAAATCCTTCTATAAGTATGCCAGTGAGAAAAGAAGGACCAGGGAAGATGTGGGCCCTCTCTGGAAGGAAATGGAAGAACTGGTCACCCAGGATAGAGACAAAGCTGAGGTACTCAATTACTTTTTTGCCGCAGTCTTCACTGGCAAAGACTGCGGCCGCACTGCCCATGATGCAAGGATTGGGAAAATGAAGAACCGCCCACTGTAGGTGAAGATCAAGTACGAGACCATCTGCTGACACCATTTGTCATGGCCAGGTTTCATAAGATGATGGCTATTTCTTGCCTTGGAGATGTGATTCCTTGAAGGAGGTGTGTTGCTCTATACACTTGAGTCCAACCCATCCTAAAAGTACGCAACCCATTTTGCTATGAGGGTGAGGAGAGAGCAGAAACAAGCAGCGTTGCTCAACAGAAAGTACGTGCTTTTCCCTCAGGGCAGATCAGGCAACAATACATTTTGTTTCCCTACAAGAAGTTGAAAATGGCCTGCAGCAGGCCTCCTGGTCACAGACCTCATCTGAATCACTGTCAACAGCAACAGCAGCAACAGGCAGCACAAATGCTGTGCACACTCAGAATAGGAGGTTGTGAGTGAAGGGTCTCCTTTTATAGAAGGTAGTAGGTGCATAAGGCACTCTTCCCATTTTTGTGAAAAAAGGCTTGATTTGCTGAGGTGAAAAGGTACCTGATACAGTGCAAGGCACCAAATACAGTCTGGATAGAACTGCTGCACTTGCTTCATGGAGGATCTGAACCTGAGCACACCACCTGGGCAGGAGTTCAACCAGCACCGGGACCTGGCACCACAGACAGTCCCTGCTGGTACATCTTCAGATCAGCCAGTCCCTCTGTTATCTCTTGAGCAGGTGAATGCATATTCACATATGCAAATACCAAGCCATTATTAATCACTTCTAATGAACCATGAAGCATTCAAAAACAATATCATAGCATCAATCAACTACAGAATTTACATTTAAATATACCTATTTGGGGAGATAATTTTCCATGCACCTTGAGAAATTAAACCAGCAACCAAACATTTTGCTATTAAAAGACAGGCAATATCAAATAACATAGTTGCACTGCAAAAATTAACTATTTTCTTTGATGACCGACACACCAATATCACCATCTTGTTATTTTGATCCAACGTTAATTAACACTTTCAATTTTATGCCTTGCACCACCTACATGGGTTTAGGATACCATAGGAGATGTACAGAAGACATCCATGACACTATACACTTATACCATGTATATATTTATACGTATATATGTATATTTATGCACAACACAGTATATTATACTTATCTTCCAACTACCAAAAGAAATAAAATAAAATCAGTTATATGGAATATTAGAGGAACAACTGCGAAACCATGAAAATAGAACCTATCATCAGATTATGTATCAGGTAGAAAAAAAATTCACAGTAAAACATATCTACACCATGACTTTACATCAAAACTAGCATGAAAATATAAATAAAGAAACATTCACAGGGAAAATATCAGACTGGAATCATCTATCAAAAGTCATTGCAAGGCTTATTACTTGTTTCACCGCAGAGTGTGTTCATCAGTGCCAGAACAAAATCTGAATCCCTGGGAATTTATGCCCTTAGGTGAACATTAAGAAATTCGCTATTTGAAAATGATGGCAATTAAATGGCAGGGTGGGGTGTGTGGTAATAAACCACGATCTTTGCTTGAGAAAAAACGCAAATTTATTCCCTCTCCATCATATGACTGGATAAATGTTTAGCTTTAAAGAATGTAACCCTTCATCTAGGTAATATAAAGCCCCGCAAAAAGTTTCGGTTAATAGGAGAAAATATTCAAAAACTCAATTTACAGGAAATTAAAATGAATAAATAGCTTTCTTATCTGAGCGAGTTACCTTTTAAGCCCCAGAATGCCTAATTTCAGAGACAGCTTTCTGTATTCATCTCAGATTACGAAATGCTAATTTGTTAGGAAAGGAAAACGTAAAGAATTTATGCAAGTCAAGAAATGCTTAGAATATTTTAAATGCATTTTGGTTTAGATAGAATTATTTTTTAATCCATCTGGCTAGCCTTCCACTTGTTGAAGAAATGGAAATTGTTATGAATTTTATATATGAAAAATTGCAAGCATTTGGCCCTCTGCCAACAATAATTTTGGTTAAATAGACTGGATCCTATAACAGAGAGACGGCTAGCATTCCTCATGTTTTCATTTATTAAAAGGGTACAAAATGTTTATTAAAACATAAAAAAACCTCATTTGGGCCTGAAGAAACTTAGTAATTCACATTATGTTCATGGTGAATATGTTTATTTTACAGCTAAGGTTCAAAGTAATTAATATGCTCCAGAACATTTACCTAAATTAGATTAACCAGAGTCAATTACACAAAGTAACTAAGAGGCAATTTACATGTGAGAAACTAAATGCTATTTGTTGTCAGAAGTAGCTGTGAAAACAGGGCTGGGAAGAGTTGAGACTCAGAAGTTCTACAGACATTTAGAAGAGAAAAAAATCTGTGTTTTCACCTTCTCGTTCAAAAACTAGCGTAACGTGCCTGTTTGGGTACAATTCGTCTGTGGCTGGGTTCCCTAGAAAACTAATATCCCTAAGTCACTTTGAAAATATTCCTTATGAATGCTGTAGTGGTTCCAGTACATTTCTCTGTTTTCAGTGTGTCATAACCTGCATGCTTTGCTTAAAAAGGTGTAGGTGAGGTCCTTTGTCTTGCTTGTTTTGCCCTGTGTCAGGTGAGAATCTCTAGAAGAAGAGTTTCCCTTCCTGGAAGAAAGCACGTGTGCTTGTTGGGAGCAGCTTCAATAATACAATAAATTTGGAGAGGATGGAGAAAAGCTGAGTAAGGAGAAGAATATGGTCTGGTTAGACAGGGAAAAAAAAGTAATAATAAACAGTAACCTATAGGAGGGCAGGTTGCAACAGTGAGGAGCTTATTTATGGTGAGCCGCAGATGCAAAAGTGATAGAAAAGATGACTTTCAAGGGGATCCCAGTAAGATCATGTGGAGTTTCCACAGCTAGGAAAGCTTTGTAAAATTTGACTTGAAAGAAACAGACGAAGAAGATGCTGTCCTAGAAAAGGCACAGGTGGCATGTGTCTCACCTTCTTGTCACATTAGAATCAGTGCAACGTTAGGCCCTGAGCCACCTGATCTAACTTTGTATTTGTTCCTGTCTTGGAGCAAGGAGTAGAGGATCTCCAAAGGTCCCTTCCAGCCTAACTTATTCTACAGTCCTATGACCTTTGAGAGGAAGGTTTGTCTTTTCCATTGATAGCATAAATGTAGCACAGCAAATTATAGTGGAAATAAACAAATAGGCACTATGAATTTGGTATGTGGAAACTTTTTACTGGATGTGAAGAGCACAGGACTCTACTTCTCAGCCCATGGCTGATGCCTACCATCTCCTACCACCTCCCTCTATCAGTGCAGATCTCATAATACTTGCAAATGTCAGTTACATTCCCTACCACTGAAAGAACAAACAGACTCCGTCCTCTTAACAGAACAATGTTAGAAAAAATCCAACCCAAACCTTTACAAACTGCATTATATTGGTATACTACAACCTTTTGTGCAACTACTTTGTGACAACAGATGCCCAGATAAAATCTTTCTCTTTAAGTCATTGGAACAAAAAAAGAAAAGTGAGAATCTGTTAAACAGATTTCCCCAATTAATTTCGCTAAAAATTCCTGTGAAACTTCACATACTGAATATATGCTTCTATTATTAGAAATATAGTAGAGACATTCAAGACTCTCTTTTTAATCTGAAAAACAGTCATGCCCTGAAATCTATTACAGAAAAGTTTCTCAGAAAACCGTTGGGTCAATAGTAAGAACAAACAAATTAAGCAAAATTGTTACACAAACTGTCAATGCAATGACAGAATGTTTTGCCTAGTATCATTTTAAGTGACTGAAGATATAGAGATTTTTCTGCTTCCATTAAAAGACTATTCTAACCTGCTTGATCTGACTGTAAGGATTTTTTTTCCTGGTGCCAAGTTAAATTCAGATAGTTTCTTCCCTTCTCAGAAGTTACATCATTGAAATAATCAGGTAGACGTATTGGAATAGCAAGCAGTCAAACATTAACTTACTTCTGAAGGAAGCACAGGTGTTTTGACAAAAATTAGAAAGGAAAACCTGTGAAGCTTTAATAATATGCATATGAAATAAGCATAGCTTTGTTTGAGGTTTACTTCCTCTATATTTTTCCCCAGAGGAGAACAATCTCACTAGCTAGCTCTCAGGAGCATACTGGAACGGTAGGATGAAGACCATTTCAAGGACCAGTCTATAGTCTTGGTAAACCGTTACCTGTAGGGAGCTGAGAAGTCCCACTGAAATGTCTACACATAGAAGCAACATCCTACGTGCAAAGTAAAGCATTTAAAACAAGCCCATCAGCTGTGGACTGTGAGCAGTATCCATAAAACTCAGCTCCACTGACAGTGTTGACTACATATTGCCTGAGCTCCTAGATGCCTGGCCTCCACAGTAGTCTCCACGTCTCCGGGCCAAGTGCACCGGCTCCCCGCTTTGTTTATGTAGCTGGGAGTCTCAGAGAGGGAAACATAACAAGTATGTTCAGTGACGACTTGCCAAGATTCAGGCACAGAACAGAAAAACAATCTGAGCAGAAGTATTATATTTTAAGTCTGCCTTATTGTAAAGCTTTCTGACTTAGTACTCGAGAATAAAAATAAGCATCAGCTTATTGCATTGGGCAACACTTGTAGCACTGGGCCAGGCACTTCTGCAGAGAAATGGTATTTAAAACCTATTTCTATCCTCAGTTCTTCACTGATCAATGTACCCTGTCCTTGAAACACACACAGGAACATAGAATTCCCCGAACCACTCAATAAAGTCAGGCTTTTTTTTACTTCCCCACTCTACGGAAGAGTTGAACTACTTCAAAAGGGAGGCTTGAGAGTAAGTACTGCTTAAGAGTAATGTATGATTTGGAAGTTACAGCATCATTTAGGGAGGTACAGACATGGGTTTGAAGCCTTTCAGGGTCAAATGGTATTCCACCCAGGTCTTCTGCAAGCTAAGGGGCTATTTGGAGTAAAAGGATAATAGTTTGCAATCTCCACATTTTTAAAAAGGGTAATGCCTACAATAGACTTACTGAGTTTGCTTGTTTTTCTTAGCTTTTGCACATATCTGAAGGGCGTACAAATAGGCAAGAGGCACTTTGTCCACCTGGACTTGAAGTCAGATGCCTACAGTGTATCACAAGTCCAGGTCAGAGATTGTAGAATAGATATTTTCAGAGCACATTTGCTTGTGCGAGTCTTTGAAGACAGAGAGATTAAGAACTACTCCATTTTTAGATTCAGATTTGTCTTACGAGGAGGCAAAACAATATTTAGTCATGTCAAGTCTGACAACACTGTCACAGCATTTACGTTCCTGATGTAGTTGTGCACTGTCTGAGAAGCAACATAAACTGCCTGCACAAAATCCCATCTTTCACAACTACTTTGCCGATGGTAGTGAAGACCAGCTTCAACTCCCAGCTTGCTCCCGCATTTCTCTGCCACGCTGCAGTTACTTGTACGCCTGCACTGCTGGTGCCTGCACAGCCGCACAGCTTTGCGGAACGTGCGGACGAGGATCTTACGGTTCTTCAGAAAACTCTCCTGTGTGATCCTCAAGAGCACCATGCTGTTTACATGTCTGCAGGACTTGGCAGCTATTACTCAGGATTTTCAGGCTCTCCACTTGGGATTGAGAGATCTCAGTTCTGTTATCTAACCTTTAGCAAAGTCCTTTTTGGGGATCTGGCTCTGTGTAATACTGAAGCTGAGTAAATGTCAGATACTCTCAGTAAATCATAGAATAATAGAAATTTCTAATAATAGAGTAGAAAGGGAATGCGAAAGATCATATAGTCCATCCCATTCTTTCTAACCAGGACCAAGTCTAAATACACCATTCCAAGTATTTGTCGTGTGTGATTTTAAAGTGCATCTGTTGCTGAAATTCCACAACATTTCTGTGCAGTCCTATTTTGGTGCTTAACTGTTCTCACCATAAGAAAATGTTCATTATGCTAAACCTAAATCCTTAATGTGACTAGAGACCATACTAGATAAATTATATAATTCATATACTTTTTCATGCAGATAATTGGGTTTTCAGAATAAGCTTTTTTTCCTTAAAAACCCTTCAATTACTTCAATTTTTGGTGTTTTTTTTTTCCTACAGGCTTCTTTGATGTGATACAGATTATTTTTTCCAGAAAGTTGCTTCAAAGATTTATTTTCTACTACACCATTTCATTACTGAAATGTTCTCAATAGAAATTACTATTTTATGCCAGTCCATTCTCATAATGCTCAGTGTGGGTTTGCACAAGAAAAATAACAATCCCTGTCCTAAAATAGATAGACAAATGCCTAGCAGGGGTTTCAAGAATGTTTTGGCATATTTCTGAAAACCTGATTTAACATTTCCATTTATTTTAGGACTAGCTGTTATCTAATAGCTGTCATAGGGGATCAAAACAGAGGTCTGATTTCCTCATTGTGCCATCTTTTACAGTAGCAGGTGAAAAACATATTTTTCCTATATCATTGATGGCACTACACGCGTGTGATTTTCACTCCCATCATCTCCCTTCCAAGCTGAAGGAACCTAGTCCTGTAATCTTTGTATGAGAACTGCGTAAGTTTGGACAGACACTTCTAGTGTCTTATTTCCTGGATAGTCCAACAACTGTCATGATAGGTCCAAACATGACAATGTCTTGTTTCTTGAAGGAAGCCAGTAATTGCAAGAAGAGTATATGAAACAGGAAAAATACAGGAAGATTTTTTCACCTTTGTGTCCTTCCAGGTTCCAGAAATGAGACTATGGCTGCACCTGGCCTGCCCTACTTAATTAAGTTGCTTAATCCCTCTACTATTCCTATTTATTCTTTTAGCCACCACAGCTTTACAAATGAGTTCCACACTAGAAGTATTCATTTTGCAAAAATAGTTTCTATTCTTCACTTAAAATCTTCTGCCTGGCACTATCCTTGGTCACAACTAGCTCTTCCATTTTAAGAAGCAATAAATAAATGTTCTATGTAAACTCTGCTTTCTCTGTAACATTTATTTTAGTCCTTTATTATATATCCTCTCAATCATCTCTTTACAAACTGAAGTGCCTTAGTTGTACTACAATTTCTAATTAGAAGACCTAATTAACAGAACGCATAGACAGATAATTTCACTTTCAGCATGTATCTTACTTATCTTGTTATTGTAGTGTCCTTTTTGTAGAGTCACAGTTTGTTGAGTGAATTCATACGTGCTTTTGGGGGGGTGGTGTGGTTGTTTTTGTGGGGTTTTTTTTTGTTTTCTTTTGTTTTTTAATTTTAGGTTGGAATCAAAATCAGTAAGAGTAAATAATTTCTACTGTTACCATGTTGAAAAATTTTTAAATGAAATTATTTCACGATGTTTCCAGATTTTTTGCCATCTTAAAAATGTTATTGCAGTAACTGATTGAAAACATTAAATCTGACAACTGATCCTGTAGCAAAAGGATAGTACGCATATTGTGGCTGGTATCTGCATTAGCTGCTGAACTAAGAACAATTATTTCCTTGAATAAAAGATTGCACAGCTTGGCAAAATAACAAGTTTCAACAAAAATGTCAAGTTTTGGTCATATGAAAACCATCTATTTGCCTATTAGCTGTAACTTTTTTTAATAGTAATAACTGTAACTTTAAGTTACCTGTTAGCTATAATTACATTTAAAATGTTACCCACATTGAACAAACAGAATTTCAAAGTCAAGAATATTTGAAAATGCCCATCTCCTGTACTGAATCTTAAGGAGAACAGATTTGGTATTCTCATGATTTTGTTTTAAAAGTGTATGTTTAACTTCCTTTGAAAAAGCTGACGGCAGTGGATGGTTAAGCCAATGGCTCTACATCCAGTCAAGTTTAAATTGGTTTGTGGGTGTGAATATATGGAAGTGAGATATACTTTCAGGCAGAAGCTCTGGTGAATTCATAAATCGTTCTAATTCTGAGCATATGAGGACACATTAACTGGGCACCAGATAAAACCCCACACCAGAGGGAGTACCAATGCCCCTGACTCCAGCAGTGTCCACTTTTCACAGTTTTGGAGAAGGGCAAGATAAACTGAACCATGGAGGGCACTTCTTTTTTCAGGAAAGGTTATTCCTGAGTTAACAAAAATCACTCATACAGTATTTGTTATTGTACGCTACATCCTGCCCAGCTGCTTTCCTTCACACGAGCGTGTGGTATAGGCCTTCAGAGGACTTTCTAAGCTCTTGGGGTAATTTAGATGACCAGATTAGATGCCTACGTTTGAATGGCTAAATTTAGCAGAAACAAATCTGGGACATTCTGATGCAATATAACAACAAGAAAATAAAAAAGGCAGCCTCTGATCACTTCATACAGAATGAAATCTAGTTGAGGGTTAGTAAGTTCTTGGGAGAGAAACCGCGATGTTTAGTTTATTTTAGCTAGAATGGTGATGGTTTGTTGCCTAATGTAAAGGTGAAACTCAGCTTCAGAAATCCTCCAGCAGCCTCCAGATTATGCTTCTCTCATTCCTCTCATTTCACTCTTCACTTGACTTCAATCCAGATATACAGGAAATCTTGTACAATGGGAGCTTTTACTATTCACGTCATAAATGGCACAAGAAATTAATTTAGAACAGTGTATCTCTTCCAAAGAAACCTTTCTTATTATTTATATATCAAAAAGACAAGTGGCTGTCTCACTGGGGGTGTAGTTTGTCTAGTCAGGTGTTGCAGCGAAGACTGGGTATAAATTAACTCCACAGAATTATTTCTGTAAGTGTCAGGATACGTATTTAACGTTAGGAGATCTGCTAGTGTAGAATAAGTTCGGATACTGGTCCATTTTAATCATGGTTTATAATGGAATGTTTATGTATAGGGATCTATTTTTAAAAAAATAATGCTTCAGAGGATACAATAATCTCTGTTTTATCTAGCACAGTATTATCTTGAGGGCTTAATTTTAACATTCTCAAAAAGGAAAAGCTTTTTCCTAAGACTACACAAGTAGAAAAATATGAACCGTGCATTTTTTTTATCTCAATAAGACTTTTTCTTAAATCTAATTCAAAATACAGGATACGTTAGACATGTTCAAAGAAAACAACTCTCTAAAGGCAGCAGGTAATGAGGGGATTCCATCTACATTTTCTACTGGTCACAGTTTGTTGAGTATGCTGAAAAAATGATCTCATCATATTTGAGGAGGCATATTAGATTTTAATGGCCTCTCTTTAAAACAACTGTGAACTAGTAGGCATTTTTCTGTTTAAATAGTTGCACAATGGACTAAATCACCTTTGGTCAGTTATTGTGCATTCTGCTATCCACAGAACAGTAAGTAATTTGGGGGAACAGAGTCTATATTAACGTTTACATGGGAAATTGATAAGAAGAAAACACAATTTTAGAATTTTGTTCTAGGCTAATTAATCTGGTTTAAACAATCTATTTACGTAAACAGGAGGCAGCTAATCATCATTCTGAAGCAGAAAGTGCAAGTTTTGTAGCAGGCATCCACTTGTCAAAAGCAGCCACTCGGCTTTGAAACAGGGCCTTATTTTTAAAGCTGACAAGATGGACGGCCCTGGGCTCTCTAAGTGAAATACATGAAATTGAAAATAAATCCAAACATAGTTCACGCAAATAAAGTGCTGAAATCTCTGGAACCCCACTCTCACCTCATTCTACATCTCTACTATTCTGAAAACTTCCAATTTAAGGAGAGCAAGCCCGAAATAGTTGCTGTTTTATTAAGGAATGGAAATGTCTGTAGCTCATTGCCTAATTTACCATGTAACAGGATTAATGTATCTTTATGTACTGCATAATATCAACATAGACAAAAATAGTACATAGATGTGTTCATTAGGATTTGAGGGAAATCTCTGAAAATACAAGCGGCATCTGCCTTCAAGGGGTGGGTGGATCATATTCACAAAAATTATGTATGTTCAAGTAAATATATAAAAATCCAGTCTCACATAAGTTTCTGACTTAAAAGCTTTGCTTTTTTAGCTTTCCTGAACTTCTGTACAAAATTCTTTTATCGCAATGGAAAGAAACATCAACACTGTCTTTATTCAGAAGGTTTCGCGTCTCCTATGTAAGGACAGTGAGCACATACGTACCTCCAACAAGGCAACTGTTTAAGATAATGTGCAACTGGCCAAATAGATATAAAAAGTAGTATGAATTTTAGAATATGAAAAGCAGCAAGAAATGCTCAGCTACCATATACTTTTAAATGTAATCTCCTATATTACGGATATAATTTATTGTTTATCAAATAACTTATCCATAACTACAATGTAAGAAAGATTAGGGTATTGCAGTTTTGAGAAGGGAGATTGAGACAAATGAACCCATGTATCCAACCTCTCAACTACCTGTAACTTACACTGCAGCACCTCTTGCAAATTTAAAATAGTAGAAAAGAGTAATTACTCAAAACCAAAGTGTATGGATAAAGAGAGTGTCTGCCATCTTATGCGGATTAAATGATGGAGAAGAAAGAAGATTGAGAATACTGACTAGAACAGCTGATTCTCAATGCTATTAGAGCTTTGCAAATACTGCATAATGAAGATGATTTCTATAGTGACAACACGGCATCTTTCCTATCCATTTTTCAGTAAGAAGTGGTGCATGTAACAATTTCAGGGGTACTGTACACCACAAAGCCTGTAGCCACCAAGTGCTAAACAATAGCAAGGAAGATTTTTATCTGAAAAGATGACTTATGTTGTTTTCCTTAGTGGCCATATTGGAGAACTCCTCTGGTGTATGTCCTAAACTACTTAATTTAAGTCATCTTAACACTATAGAATTGTTCAGACACTAAAGAGTGATATTCAAAACATGAGACAAACTCATACAATTACTAATAAACTCCTAATAAATTTCCTAAAGAAGCCTATTAATTATTTGTCCTTGATTTTATTGGTCTTATTCTTCTTTGGTTTTGAAAGGGTTTGTGTATAAATCATTTTTACACCCTGCCACAAAACACCTCATTTTCTTTAGACTGGATTTTCTTCTGTGCTACGGTAAATGGAATTTGAGGCAGTTGTGCATACCAATCTTAAACTTCAATCTTCTTTGTTACAACGACTGCAAATTAAATTTTGAGGGATTCAGGATGGGTGGCAACTAATTAACTAGCGTAAGTATCATATTTGCGTGCACCGCAAAGTAATATCTGTCCATGATAGGCTTTGATTTGGTGGCTTTTTTTGGTTTTTTCGGTTTTTTTGTTTTGTCCCATGGTAGCATATTTTACATCAGTAAAACTTTCAGCTCAATAAAGTCCCAACATGTTCCAGAAATACAAATTAATGAAAATACATATTTTCAAAATGAATCAATCTTCATAAATTAATTTCTTCAACAAATGTTGACTGCCTAAAATTTCGCTACCCTGTGATATCATTGTATGACATTCATGCCTTTGTTTCTTGTTTTGTTTGTTTGTTTTGTGGGGTTTTTTTAATTTAGTAATGCTGGAGGCCTCTTTATTACAAATACAATAACTGTTTCAACTTGAAGAACCTGCAAAATTGTATATCAATACTGGAGTGTGGAAACGCAATCATGCTGAAACAAGTGCAGGTGGGATATAATGAAATGATATTATGGAAAAAGAGGAAAGAGCACTCAAACATCAGAAGAATATTTCAGACAACTCTACTCTGAATCTCATATAATGTTTTTTTAGCTAAATAATATAGGATCAAATAGCAATCTGTTTAATCATTTCTGTTCCTAAGTTATGGAAAAGACAACCCCCAACTAAAACAAAATCTAAAAATTTCTTCTCTCTTTCTTCTAAATACGAGTAATGACAATTTCCTAAAACTGTGAAGAGATACATAGCTGAATGAAGAACAATGAAATTCTGATAAGTTCCCATCTTGAGTCATGGTTGTCTATGACTAAAATATCAATAAGAATTTTTTTTCTAAAGGGGAGGTATGGGTTAATATTGTGACATTTGCATTTGTCCCAAAAAACCTCAGAATTTCTATCAGGAGAAAAAAATAAAATCCATTTGGAAAAATTAAAACCAATCTGATATGACTTGTTAATGCAAATCAAAGCACTTTTTCATCCAATTCAACTTTTACCTTTGCGTTCTGCCAGAGTGAGTTTCATTTCCATGTGCTGCAACACAGCCTAGGAGCCCGGTCACCATACATCCTGTAGTAGATGCTTAACGCCGGAGCAGGTACAACACCCAGCGATGCCGTGTACAACACGCAGGGATATCATGTACAACACACAGCGACATAGGTTTTTTTCGGCCCCTTTCCCAGCAGAAAGGATGGTGCTCACTTCTCTTGTAGCTGCTTTTATTTATCAGAAATGGGTGCTTTTGCAATTAAGAGATTTTCCCAGTGTAAGCAATCAGCCATTATATTAGCTAATCATAGCAGCTAGAACATTTTTACTTACTGCAACGTAAATGATCCAGACTGAAATCTCGTTATGTATACTTATAACAAATAACTTCCAAATGCCACTAAGCTAAGCTACAATGTTCTTGTGCACTGTTTCCTTAAGGCAAGTTCTATCCCACTGTCTTCTAAATAAGCAGTGATGCATGGACCACAGAGATTTTCAATATATTATTGCCTATTTCCTTCTTCAACAGCTGATAGTAATGGCTAAAGTAAAAATTTAAAAGAAGCTGATAGAAAGAAGTCTTCTTTATGTTTTACTTTCAAACAAGAAGTTTGACCACTACAACCTCCGTATCAAGGTGAAGAAGATGAAGAAGACGGAAACAGTAGTTCTTCTGTCTCAATGGACGACAATAGTTTCAAAAATATGATTATTTAAACATCAAAAAACCAATAAACTAAAGTAAATTCAATGTATTGGAGAGGGATCAAATATACTTTAATATCACTGGAACAGGCTGCCCAGAGAGGCTGTGGAGTCTCCTTCTCTGGAGATACTCAAAACCCGCCTGGATGCATTCCTGTCCAGCCTCCTCTAGGGGAACCTGCTTTAGTGGGGGGGGGGTGGACTAGATGATCTCCAAAGGTCCCTTCCAACCCCCACCATTCTGTGACTCTGTGATTCTGTCTAGCTGTCCCGTTTTCTCTCCTTGCCTAGTTACTGAAGGAAGAAGAGAAAACTATTTCTATAGCATCCATCTGCACTGATGAAGTAGGGATACTAGCAAGCAAGTTGGATGGTCATCATTCAAATAAAAGGTCTTTTCTTTTCAACATGCTAAAAAGTCAGCATCCATGATGCTTTGCAACTTACAAAGAAGGTAAACTTACGTAAGGAAAAAAATCTGTGTTTTTGTGCAAAAGCTCGGTGACCTTCCCCACAGAGAAAGGCACCAAACTGAGAAGTCTCACCTGTCTATTGAAGCTGACTCTGGATCGTTGGCTAAATTTTTTGGTTCCCAAGGGCTGTTCTTCAAACAGCACTGTAAAGCAAAACAAGGTATATAAAAAGATTAAGTGATCTAACCTAAAAAAGTAGTATTTTCTGAAGTATAAGCACATTGACCAATTATGCAGTTTAATGAATCTGCCACCTTGCATCAGCAGTATTTTCTAAATTAAGTCATATTCAGTATAAAAGCCTTATTATTATTCAGAACACTTCTCAGCTACAGCTGTAAGATTTGATTAAATCAGTATGCGCCTACTAGGAACAGCTTGTTGAAGGAAAGCAGTGTGAAAATACACGCAATGTTGAAAGTGCAAGAGGAACAAAAGGACAAGCTAAATTCCACTTACAAAGTCAGAGTATGTTTTAAACTCTACCTTCCTGAGACTTTGCCTCTATAACAGCGAATTCTTTTATAACAATAAACTGCCAAAGCTAGAAAAACAAATCTAAATGTTTGATATTACTGTGCATATAGTCCTGCAATAGTGTTTCTGGTTGGTTTTGCTCCTTGCATTCCAAAGCATGTAAGGTGATATAAACCAACATGATACACAACAAATCAGAGGTCATAGAATCACAGAATGGTTGAGGTTGGAAGAGACCTATGGAGGTCTTCTTGCCCAAATCCCCTGCTCAAGCAGCCATTTGGACTCAGCACCACATCCAGACAGCTCTTGGTTATCTCCAAGGATGGAGACTCCACAACCGCCATGGGCAACCTGTGCCAGTAGTCTGTCACCCTCACAGTGCAAAAGTATTTCAGAAATGTTCGGAGGGAACCTCCTGGGTTACAGTTGGTGCTTATCGGCTCTGGTCCTGTCACTGGACACCACTGAAAAGAGCCTGGCTCTGCCTTCTTTGCACCCTCCCTTCAGATATTTGTACAACATATATACGTGTTCAACATCTTTGTAGGAGATATAGACAGTGGGGTCGAGAGCACCCTCAGCAAGTTTGCCGATGATACCAAGCTGTTTGGCGAGGTAGACACGCTGGAAGGGAGGGATGCCATCCAGAGGGACCTGGACAGGCTGGAGAGGTGGGCCCAAGCCAACCTCATGCAGTTCAATAAGGCCAAATGCAAGGTCTTACATCTAGGTCGGGGCAATCCCAAGCACAATTACAGGTTGGGCGGGGAATGGCTGGAGAGCAGCACTGAGGAGAAGGACCTGGGTGTGCTGATCGACGAGAAGCTCAACATGAGCCAGCAATGTGCGATCGCAGCCCAGAAGGCCAACCGCATCCTGGGCTGCATCAAAAGAAGTGTGGCCAGCAGGGCGAGGGAGGTGATTCTGCCCCTCTACTCCACTCTCGTGAGACCCCACCTGGAGTACTGCGTCCAGCTCTGGAGTCCCCAACATAAGAAGGACATGGACCTGTTGGAGCGTGTCCAGAGGAGGGCCACGAGGATGATCCGAGGGCTGGAGCACCTCTCCTATGAGGAGAGGCTGAAGGAATTGGGGCTGTTCAGCCTGGAGAAGAGAAGGCTCCGGGGAGATCTTATTGCGGCCTTTCAGTACCTAAAGGGGGCCTACAAGAGAGCTGGGGAAGGACTTTTTACTAGGGCATGTAGTGACAGGACAAGGGGGAATGGCTTCAAACTGGAAGAGGGCAGGTTTAGATTGAACATTAGGAAGAAGTTTTTCACTTTGAGGGTGGTGAGGCACTGGAACAGGTTGCCCAGAGAGGTTGTTGAGTCCCCATCCCTGGAGGTGTTCAAGGCCAGGCTGGACGTGGCCTTGGGCAACCTGGTCTAGTGGGAGGTGTCCCTGCCTATGGCAGGGGGGTTGGAACTCGATGATCTTCAAGGTCCTTTCCAACCTAAACCATTCTATGATTCTATGATTCTACACATTGATGAGACTCCCCCCAAGCCTTCTCTAGGCTAACCAGTCCCAGCTGTCTCAGCCTTTCCTCATATGTGAGATGCTCCAGGCCACTCATCATCTTTGTGGCCCTGTGCTGGACTCTGTCCAGCATGTCGATGTCTCTCATGTGCTGGGGAGCCAAAAACTGGACACAGTACTCCAGCTGTGGCCACACCAGTGCTGAGCAGAGTGTAAGGATCACCTCCCATTAGCCTTCCTTGTCACAAGGGCACATTGCTGACTCATGTTCAACTTGGTGTCCACCAGGACTCCCGTGTCCTTTTCTGCAGAGCTGCTTCCCAGCTGGTCAGCCGCCAGCGTGTGGGGGTGCCTGGGGTTGTTCCTCCCCAGGTACAGAACTTTGCACTTCCCCTCGTTGAACTTCACGAGTTTCCTGTCAGCCCATTGACGGCCCTCTGGAAAACACCACAACCCTGTGGTGTATCAGCCACTCCGTCCCGTTTTGTTTCATCTGCAAAAGGTCAATGCTCATTCATTAAATGACACAAAATGAGCATGAATTTAATATGACGAGGCAACCGTTTCAATAAGCACTGATAGAATTTTATTTTGATCTGCAGAAGTTTTCTTATCATTTGTGTCACACGTTAGGAAGGTACAGTTTATGACATTTGCTATACAAACTAGACTTTCAGGAATGGCCACTAGTAATTAAAAACACCTACTACTAGGTGCAGGTGAACAGGAATTACACCATGCATCCCTAAAAGATCGGCATCCACAGAGTGTTGTAGTTTATTGTAATGATTATCATTATTGAAGATACTTACAGTTGGCTTTGAGAAGCATTATGAAGGGTGAGAGAAAATAGTGGAAGGGTTAGGATTTTGCTAAGAATAGGTTATCAAAGTACTATTCTAATATGCCTTAGAGTCTCTTCCAAAATTGGTATGTATTTTTCCAACCATTATGGAGTTGTTATGAAATTGAAGTATATACTTTTCATGCTCAGTATGCAGGACTGACAGTTTTGTACACTGCTTTGGTGACTCCTCTATTTTACTGCTAAGTTGCCATACCCACTAGGAAATTGAAGTCAAACACAAAAGAAACTTGGGATGGACACTACAAATGTCACATGATAAAGCTGCATCAAATTAGCTATAACCTTGAAAGAAATTCCATATATGTAGGTATGTATGTATCTGGAAAAATATTTTTGTGCAGACTGAAAGATTAAAAAAAAAGAAATATAAAGGAAATTGGCATGATTCGATATGGATATAAATCATACATCAGATCATCACTTTTTGCTTAGTACTTCCAAAGACCCCATGAAATCCAAAAGGGATTACAACAACAAATGGTTTATAGTGTTTCTAATGAGCAGGGGTTGCCGAGTTGTGGGACGTTACCCACAGTAACAGCACAAGTATTAATGAGATAGGTACTTATCACTTTCCTGCCCCAGCACTAGAGCAAAAGGGTTCTGCCTCAGGAAAAGGAGGTCTTTGGAAACCAGTTCACGATGCAGGTTGACACTTTGGCATGGCCTGCTGATACAACGGGAGGAGCAGAGCAACTGAGATGCACAAATAGAAGCCACTACACACACCGTTTTACGTCACGGTTCTATAAATGCTTCACCCTGTTCCTCAGGACATATTATCTGGAGCATTATAAATTCAATAAAGTCAATTAATGGAAACTATTTCTAGGTAGGCTGCTTTTAAAAATCATGGATTTAAGTCTCCCATGAACTAATGTCTACTTTTCCAGATCATGATCTCTGTTGTATCAGAGACAAATAACAGAATCTGACGCAAACCAGGGAGTTAGTATTCTATTTTTAAATTCAAGTCTAATGTAAAAAATATAACCTCCAGCAACTCTACTGTCACTACAATCAATGAAAGTGATAGCCTTGGAACTGCAAACCGTTTCCTCAGTCACATCTGCTACTGCAATATTTATGAATTGCTTTCCTCATCATAATAATTTAACTGCTACTGTTATTACAGAGAAAACAGGGCAAGAGTATGTCTAATACCGGTTATCATAATTAATAAACAAAATTGTTAATCAAATCCACTGTACACATGTGAAAACTATAGTGATCATAAGTAATCACTTTCTAGAAAAAAAAGCTAGTATCAAAACATTTTAATTGCTCTGGAATTATAATGCTTATGGGCTATTTTTAAGTATACTGCCACAATAGATTAAACACATACACATGTGTACATGCACATATATATGCTAACATATATATATTTCTTCTATCGGCTAAAGGTCCATGCCATTTTCAAGCTAAAAATGCTCCACAGTCCTCTCTAATTAAGGAGGACATGTGCAATGTTGTCTCCCCATTTACATGTTAGAACAGATGAGGAAGAAAGCAATGCTCTGTGTCATAAACACGACATTTGTATTAAGTCCACAATACCATCCAGCAGTTAGGGCTGCCTTCCAGGAAGGACTCAATTTCCTCCAAGCCCAGGGATGCAAATCCTTCATGTATGGTCCTCAGAGAGGGTTTCTAAGCCTGAACAGAGCCTCCCTCTAACATGCACAAAGAGGCCACAAGGACCAGGACCCACCTCCATCTGGCCATCAGGAAATGCACGGGGCTGCTCCCAGGCTCCATCCTTGCGTACGTGCCTGACAAGAGCTGTAAACTAAAGACATGACCAGAAGACATTCTGAGCTCAGAACCCACTCCTGGGATAAACACTTGAAAGCTCGGCTGTTTTGAGCCTAGTCATCTAAATTCTATCTAGGTTTAATCTTAGATATATCCTTTTTTTTTATTTCTTATATCTGTCCATCATTTATTTGCAGGTCTCAGAAAAAAATGACAGAAGCCCCAGACTGATCTTAGGGCCATTCATGATTTCCAGTGAGTACAATTTGCATTATTTATAAGCCATCTGTGAAACTATTTACATGCAGTTAGCAGAATTTCACTAGAGCTGCCTCCTGCATCTTCTTGTTGATGTGCAATTTATTTAAACATACATAAGTAAAACAAAGACCGATCTGTAGCTTAGGCTTCAATGGAATAATAAATCATGATTAATTTTCAGTGTCATTGCAGTTGTCGGGAATCTGAGAAAGAACCCAGACAAGGAATGGGGATTGCAGTGCTCTTGTGATTGATTTCACCTTCGTCAGACTTTCGTAAAATATTACATCGGGATCCTGTACCTGGATTGAACACAGCTATAAGTTCTCTCAAGATAGTACAGGTTTCAGGCATCATTTTTTCTTTTTTTTCATTTACTCTTGTTTCTTTGGAATTGCTTATAGCTACACAGACAGCTTGACTAAAATCCAAAAGGGTCAGTAAAATGGCTTGGGTACATACATAAGTGTTTCTGACTCTCTAAAAAATGTTATTTCAGTGCTTTAGTTCTAGCCTAACATGAGCAATAGCGTTTTGTGAATTCAAACAAGAGCCAGGATGTGACACCAAAACTGGAGTGCCTCTTGATTATGCTCTCTTCACGTGAATATCATACAGGCAGAGAAACAAGGCTCCCCGGCAGATTGGCTGCTGCACCTGAAGTTTAAACTTGAAAGCCGAAATTTACGTGGGCTGCAACAGTTCCATTCTTCCTTCTGGGGCTAAACATATTTAGACACTGATGACTGTCCCTTTGAGAGCAGCCCCTGAAGTACCAGTCTTTTTTCATTTGCCATAAGTAATATGATACATAATGTGATACATAAATACCGCCCTGATATAACCATTTAGTTATTAAAGTTGATTTGTATTAGCTGCTCGTACATAGGCAAGATCTCCCTACCCCCAACTTCGTATGCTCTTGCTTTTTTTCAACAGATGTCGAAAAGATGGCTGCTTTAAGGTCTCGTTAGTGCACTATTGATGGAGCCTGAAGGAAGCTGTCTGACAGATTTACCGGATCACTTCCCTCCCAAGTCCTTGTTGAACAGAGGAGAAAAGCAGCCCACTTTTTGCAACTATACAACTTACAGTTCAACCAACACGGTAGCTCCTACTTTGTTTTTATAAACTAGAGAATATTATTTAACCTTGTCTTGGTTCATAAAAAATCATGAGCAGTCGTAAGCAGAAAACTATCTCCTTGCTTTCTTCACGTAGGGAATGTTAGCTTACGGTTATTACCAAAATTAAGTTATGAAATCACAATGATCTATTCTATGAATGACATCAAGTGCACAAGGAATATCTCGTATAATTGCAACTTTACCACAGAACTGTAAGTTATTTTGTCTAGTCTTTAGGAACAATAAAAAGAAGTTGATATGTAGTAAAAATTTGCTCCTGGAAAATTATTTTCTGCTTTTTAAAGAAATGGAAATGCATTAAAAGTTAGTGCTGTAGAACAACTAATTCTCTGTATAACATAGTGTTCAAGACATAGGCTGGGATTTTTTAAGAAACCTAGGGGAGGTAATTGTACAAATTCCCTTGAAGCCTGTATTTCCATGAATTTTCTACAGCCTAAATGTTCAATGCTTTCCATATTAATTAGTCTTTCCCATCTAAGACATTGACATCTTTATTGGAAAATAGGGTTTTTTCCTAAAAATTTGTTATTGATTCTAAAGGTGATAACAGAAAGGTCCCCTGACTGATCTATGATCTTTTCAGAATCCTATGATCAGTGGGAATGTGGTTTAAAGTCAAATTTATATAAATAAGCCTGGAGATGATTCAAATCCTGCTGTAGTTTACAGATCCCTCTCAACTTCTTTATGCCAGCTGCAACAATCTGATCTCTACTGGACGTTCTGTTTGCTGGTTTGCAGTGGCAGGATTCTGTGAAATTTTCTACAATATTTCAATTTCACATTTTCTTATGTTCCTCTATTTCAAGAACATTTGTATGGGGCCTGCACAAAATGAGCAAAATGGATCATTTAACTTCTGGAAGAAAAGTATACATTTTAAATGGCGAGTGCTGTAAAGCCAACATTGATGTTTCACTACCAAGCACCTACCTATACCAGGCATTATAGTGGTGGCAATTTTTATGAGAAGCTATAATTTTATAATCTCTAGAGACAGATAAGCTTCCCGGAGAGCTTTGGAAATCTGCTCTTCATATACTGTGTAGTTATATCACACAGCAGAGAACAAAGAAAAGAACCCATTTCTCCTCACTTCTGCTTGAATGCTCCACAAGACTATTTGCTGTAGACTCATAATAATAACCTTTTGTTCAACTCAGTTGACAGAACATTTTTTATCACTGTTAAGTTTCAGCCCTTGGAGAAAATGATACCCTAAGTCTGTTTTGAAAAAAAACAAAGGAATGCTATAATTTTGAGGAAGAAAAATATCAATTGTTATAGACAGAAACATCCTTGACAGTATCACTTAAATATCCAACCTTTAAACACTTTCATTATCAGAATTTCCAGTGAAGTAACTAGCTGTTCCACCCAAGACTGAACTAGTTAATTGTTCCTTTGATAGGTCATAATTATGTTAATCAATTGTGCTTAATGAAGAGGGATTTTGTTTACATACTTGCCATTTTACATGTGTTCAGTTTGATTACGATTTGGCAAAGCACTTCAGCACTTGCTTGCGAACATAACCTTATAGTCCAACATGGTCTTTGATGCTGCATGAAATATCTCTTGTTTTTAATCTTATTCTGGTAAAACAGTTATGAAGTGACACTTGACAGAGAGGCTATTCTAATATATTATAATTTTTTTTTGTAGCAATATTAAGATAATATTAGTTTCCTATGTATTTTCAAAAAAGTTAAATTCAGAGTTCTCATATTTCTAGCTTTCGGTTACTTTGTCCATCTTGAAGTATAAATGTCTCAGGAGTCCCAAAAACATGAATGACCATGCTAGATTTACTAATGTATTTCCCATACTGCTAACTATGGTATAATAAAGTCATGTAAATGCAATAGGTCATCTAAAACACAAGCTTAAAATAGAAAATGCAAAGACCAATGCAAAGACCTCAAGCTTTTGCTTTCTGTCATGAATGCCTCAAAGGGGAAAAAAATTAGTTTTAGAAAAGAGAAAGGTTATTTGTGTTACACAAAGACAGATAATATCTGAAACAACCAGTGTGGGACTCAAGGAAAAAAAATAAAATTTAGTTTCATTTCTATTTCTGTTCATCACTTTTTCAGTTCTTATATTCAATAGTTTCTCCTCAGCATGCAGGTGTCTAACACCACTGCTGTCTTGGAGAACACTTTGACACTCCGTTCTGAGTGTTGCCTTCTCAATATTGCAGCCCATTGAAAGAAGCAATTCTGACAATTTCCATAGCTCCAGAAAAAAGAAATACAATTTTTTGTATATGCAGGTAAAAACAAAAGGGTTTTGTACTTCATTCTTACTCTTTACTGTTTGTTATATACACATTAATAGATACCTGCAAGGAAACAAAACAAAAATACGGAAGGATGAAATATATGACTTTTTGCTTTTACTGTGCAACTTCTATCTCTTTGCAATATGAAGTATCATACAGATATGTGCATACATGCACGTAAAAGAAGGAACAAAGAATTACAGTGAAAAGAGGAAGTTTCAGTTCTGCCAATGAGAGACAAGATATTCTGTGGGACTAGAGGATTTCTGAACCTACATCCTTCAACTCTTTTCTATCAGGTTTCCCAGAAAATTAACTGCTAGAAAAGTTAACACAATATGGACTGAGAGGTGAACCCAAAGATACTTTTCCTTCTTTCCATGTTTACAGGGCACCTAACAAAACACAGACTTGTTCAGGTCCAGCAGATACTGCCATAATATTAAACAGAAACAACTGTTTGCACTGTACAATGCAACACCTACTAACAGACAATCTGCAAAGCAATTTAGAAAATTATGCAGTGCTATTCCCACCTGACATTTATTTTTTTAAAGGAAACTTAAAAAACACTGATGTTTTCTAATAATATTCATCTAACCATAATTTTTAGTTCCCTTTGTCTAGCAACTGCTAAAATGGGAATGCTAAATTTTCAGCTTTGAGCTATTGCATGTAACCTGAAATACAGATATATACGTGCCTGAAAAAAATTAGTCATTGTGCTAAATTTGTCTATCTGATTTCCCCATGAGTTCAGAGTTCCCAAAACTTGAAAGCACTCCCTCTTAGCAATATCTACATTTAAATGAGTATAATTGTAAGGAATATATGTAAATTATCCAACATGGAGGTTATTCTTACGTTTTCAGCCTTTTTGAATTTTTCTTTATTGTGAAAGACCAGTTTGAATGGCCATTACAGAGTTTGCAATGATAAAAGATGATCTCAATCTTGGAAAATCTGTGGTCACTTCCTGGCAAACGTGATGCCTGCGATACCTTCTTTACCTTCCAGAATTAACCTATATAGTGAGTACACTGAACCTGAATCATATATCCTTCAATTGTGAGATGCCTTTTCTACAAATGTAAAAGCTTGCATATACCATCAGCAGATGAAGACTCATTTACCTACCAAGCATGAGACAATTTTCAGTCCTACTTCATGTACCAGTACTTACTAATTCAGTACCGCCTGTCGTAACAAGACACAGAAATATGAATGGGACGCCTGTGAGTTACAGCTGTTTGTCCAAAAAAATATAAACTTATGTTTTTCTGCCTTCCATGTCAGATTGCTTAAAGACATATGAAAATTTATTCCTGGTAAATAAATGAGTGAAGTTAATAGACAATAGTAATAAAATGCAATAGAACCCAGAAAAAGACACCCTCTTTAGCACCAGGACATCTAATTGGAAATGACACTATAAAATAGAGGTGTCAAGTCAATTATGATTGTAATAATTTGAAAATTATTATTACCTATCAATTCTTGACTGACAATAAGTACAGCATGGAAGAATTAGTATCTAGCATAGTATTATAAAAATGTATCACACATTATTGTGTGGATTCTTAATGAAATTTGATGAAAATTTGCATGACTTCATGGAAATTTGTGATTCTTCAGGGCAAATAATACTAAAAATGAAATCCCTTATATTTATTTACTTTTTACACTCTAATTCAAAAACATAAACATGAAAATATTTCCTTCCTGAATTATGGCATAAAAAATATGTATTAGCCTAGTAAGAATCCTATTTGGGCCATCCATTAATTGCGTTTGAAATAAAAATGGGATGTGTTGGTTACCAGCGAAGTTAGTCTTTAAATTGTTGTTTGGCTATCCAAATGCCCAAATTACATTACTTTTTGAAAGGTACAGAGGAAAAATTAAACAGTCATCTCAGCAGCAGATTCTTCTTTAGTTACTAAATTCTGTCATAAAACACTGGAAAGAATTTCCCTTTCTTCACAGAAAATCAAGAAAATACAACTATGTCTAAGAATTAGGGTATGCTTGTCTTTTCAGGAAACTATCACACTCTTTTATTTGCCTTACAATCTGAAGTGAAGCAGGAGGAATTTGTATCTTTTCCTACTTATAAAGTGTTTCTACGTACTACTTCACCACAGGTTTTGCCACAGGGGAAAGAGACATGAACGTTAAAGAAACCCCAGCAATGAAACACCTGCTTAACCAAATAAATCACGGAATGCCTTTTTAACCTATAACAACATTACACAACTTTTACAAAGACTACTCCTTAGTAGCCCAGGTCCATAACTTGGCCTCCAGCCGGTGATAGGAACAGAAATGATAAAGTTTAGCCAAACACCACAGAGTTGATTGATAATGGAGATGGGTGGTTTGATCGATTTCTGAGAAGATGGAGTGCTCGAGGCCCCACAAAAAGAAATATTTTGTGCAAGAAATCTCCAAGAGGCTTACAGAACTGTGAACACTGGGGGGGTTATTTCCTACTCTATCATACAAAGGACTTTACAGGCATTTTACTCAAAACGAGAAAGGAATGGAACTGGAACAAAAGCCAATAAAGAAGGATGCTTTGGAAACAACACATATGAGAGGTTTAAAGCTCCTTTCCCTTGTTTTAGTATCTACACCATTAATTAAAATATTAAAAATTATCTGTTCAAAACTATACCTTCAGGAAAACTATACAACCATTTTCCCTATCTCAACACTTTTTTTATCTATTGCCATCTATTCTTTATTCAGCTCCTTACTCATTTAATCATTTTTGAGCTAGTTCCCACTTTCTCTAGCTTCAGAGTAATTTCCTTGTGTGTCATTACAGTATATATTTTACTCCTCAAACACAGTACTACCTACCGCGTAAACTCTGCCTAGCTGTCCTTACCAAAGACAGTTATGATCTTAGATATTCTGTCAAATGACATTTTCCAGTCCCCCATTTCTTAAGTATGTTTCTTCTGAAGTTAGTTATACCACCTGGCAAGCTGACCTTTCAAACTCTCAAATAAGTACTTGGGAACAGCTCCTTCCAACACAACAGATCAATGAACTACAGAAAGAAGTGTTTTAAAACTTGTCCCTGTATTTTCTTCATTTTCCTGCATTCCCAGTAATGGCTGCCACAACAGCAGAGTGGGGATACTGCTAAGTGACTACACTTATGCTGTGGTTCTCGACTGTCCTAACAGAGCAGACAGTCTTCTGTACCTCTACCTTTGGCCATTGTACAATTCCTATTTCTGATCTAGCCTTGAAGGACTTGACTGGAAACAAGTGGAGAGGGAAGATAATAAAAACTAACCAAAGATAGTATAAAAGCAAAAATAAATATCTAACACAAATGCTTCCTCAGATATCACACTTTCATTTTATCTAGCCTAGCTGAAATGCAATTTCATTAATAAATTTGAGGTGTGAAAATACGTTCTTATAACCCTCAATATGATATGCAGTTGGTTTTTTGGAATTATTTTTTTCTCTTTCTTTTCTGTCTGAGGGTTTGATGTATCTCCTTTTACCTGTTTGACATTATTTTGGTTGGCTGTGTGATGTTAAATCAGAGGGCTGCTAGCCATAACAAGCAGAAAACAAAGTAATGTCATCATTAGGATCTCTTCAGTCAGAATGCTAGAAGTCCTTGGAGGAAATAACCGGTGAACCAGTCAGTAAGAAATCTCTTTCACCAGCCCATTTCCCAAGGTTGGAAAGACCACTGAACTGTTAAGGACCTTGGCCTGGAGGAAAATAGAGGGGAATGTGCAGCTGAAAGAGTCGCAGTATTTAGGAGGAGGAAAGTCTGTCTGTCTGTGCCAAGTTAGACAGAAGCTGTTGCAATCCTGTAGTACGGAGCTGAGGTCGTTTCCCAAGACTTCAGATCTCAACTAAGTGTTGCAATAGGTGAGCCTCAGGCGGTATGCATCCTATATACTTTTGGATTAATAAATATTACATCAGTTTAAAAAATGTTATTCTATGCCTCTGTAATTAGTCACATGCCCAGGGCTCCTGAAGAAAAGTATCTTCTAACATTAACTGCATTGCACTCGCTTGCAATCAGAGCATTTCAAACACATGAAAGAGCTCCATACTAAGAATGAAAGATCTGTGAGGACGCACACAAAAAGATTTGACTATAGTAAAGATTGGTGTCTACAGGTTGTTACTTCTTTTAACAAACCATAAAGAAAGAGTGCAAAGCCCTTTTCAACCCTAATCAGACTGTGAAGTGTTATCATCCACCTGGGTTAGAAGGGTAACCCTGGTAAGAGAACCCACAGAACAGAGTCTAGGAGAGAGCTCACAGGTACAATTTACCCATAAGCAGTCACAGCAAAAAGAGTGAAAAATGAACAATTTGACATGAAATATTTTGACACCACTGAAATGAAATAAAAAGGTAAGACAATTCATTTTGACACATTCCTGTCAAAAACGGTGTTAGAATTGATACAGTCCCACAAGATGGTTCAGTTCTCTTTAGAAAAATGCAGTTTTGTCAAAATTGTTCAGTGTGATACTTTTCATACAGATTTACAGCTGTGGCAGTAACTCCCTCTTGTTATTAATATAATTCTTCCATAGCACCTATCAATCTCAAGATGCTTCACTAAGATAGTGAATACCATCACTAAATATCATCACTGTTGCCATTGTTTTACAGCTGGAAAAAGAAATATATAAGTGGGGACACAGGACAACTTCCTTAACACCAGGGTACTTTGTCAGTGGAAACAGGTATGTAAACATAATGTATGTGCCATACCTGGAGAACTAGACCACAGAGGACTGCCACAGCTGCCCCAGGGTCAAGCCACCTACTCTACTGAGGCCATTTACTTTGCATGCACCTACATACTACTGTGGCTTCCATACTCATCAGGAACTTAAAGACCTCTGGCTACAACCCTTGTTACACCAGCCAGCTACTCCCTCACTCCTTAGGTGAGGGTATAAATATAAACTATTAGCAAGTTTTGTTTTACAAAATAAACAACCTGTTTTCACAATCAGGAAGAGGAAGAAGACATCCCTAACAATAACAGCAAAGGTCATCTAGAGCCATATATCGTTCCCCTTGGTCCTGTAAATTAAACGCAACAGAGGAAGTGTTGCCAGGATACATAAAACACAGCATCTCCTACTAGCCATCATCCCATCCATTCAACCCTAAAACCTAGCGTGGCTGGGACCACGCTAAGGCCAGGACCACATTAAACTTCTAACATTTTAACTGTGTGGAAAAGCATATAGCAGACCCAGGTGACATCTCCTGACACTATTTGCTACTGCAAAGTACAAGCAGCACAATTTAGGCTGCAAAGTCAGGGTTACAAAGGTGATCAGGGGACTGGAGCATCCCTCTTACGAGGAAAGGCTGAGAGACCTGGGTCTGTTTATCCTGGAGAAGAAAAGACTGAGAGGGGATCTCATCAATGCGTATCAATATCTAAAGGGCGGGTGTCAAGAGGATGGGGCCAGACTCTTTCCAGTGGTGCCCAGCGACAGGACAAGGGGCAATGGGCACAAACTGGAACACAGGAAATTCCATCTCAACATGAGGAAAAAATTCTCTATTTTGATGGTGACAGAGCACTGGCACAGGCTGCCCGGAGAAGCTGTGGAATCTCCTTCTCTGGAGGTATTCAAAACCTGCCTGGATGCATTCCTGTCCAGCCTCCTCTAGGGGAACCTGCTTTGGCAGGGGGGTTGGACTAGATGATCTCTGAAGGTCCCTTCCAACCCCTACCATTCTGTGATTCTGTGAGTTTATTTCCATACTTATTTTCTGTTCGAAAAATTCCCCACAGTCCTTACTTTTCTAAAACACAGCTTATTTGTGGTCATGTCTCAGCTTCCATGCTGAAAATCCCAAGCTGGACATAATATCTCACTGCTTTTATTCCACATTTTTCTATTTAAACTGAGCCATGGTATGCACTTAATAGCGCATTGAGCTATGCAACCCCAAAGTCAGCAAAGCCCAACAGAGTTACTTATAACACTGTTAGCTATTAATTTGATGATAATGTGTCTTAATTGACTATATTGGATTAGAGATTTCATTTTTTCTATTAAAAAAATATTTTTGTGAGCTTTCTCCCAAGGCCCAAGAGATACTTTTATTGATTTCACAAATTTTATGTATACCAGCCAAACTAGATCAAGATGCTGCTTTTAACAACTCCAAATTCGTTTTCCTCATGATACCACTGTTTGGTGTATCTACAAATATGTGTTCTAGCACAGCTCTTCACTTTGGAAGAAACCAAGCTCAAGTTTAAACCTTATCACAAGTTTAAAAATATAAAATTAAGAGTATCACATTACAGTAGCTGAGAATTCTGTTAAAATCAAGAATATGTTTCAAATTGTTCTAGAACATACAATTTTACAATTTCACTTCTCACTGAGAAGAGGCTGATATGCCATTACTGGAGACAGCGGGAAGTATCAGATACTGCAGAGTAAAAAATATGAAACAGCAAATAGTGAGCCTTCAAATAGCACAGGGTGAACATGTATAGAACTGTCAAATGAAACCCCAGGGAATACTGTATTGAATTCTGAAGTCTTTAATAACATGCTACCTATAAGACAACATAAAAAACCATGGGAAAGTTAGACAAGCCAAAACCTTCTGAGGGTGAGGGAGTAAGAAAAATCAGGCACTAGTTATATTTGACTACTCATCTTCTTGATAGTATTCATATCTGATAGCCTTTAATTCTTTTCATTTTATGCAATCGTAAATAAAATCTGTTGCAGTAATCATCTTCAGTGAGGAGTCTGAATCATTGTCTTTTTGGATGGTGCCATTAGTGTTGGTCTCCATTGTGTCTCGCAATGTTTTGGTTGCTAAGGAATACAGTGGATTAATTAGAAATTACACTCCCAATTACAATGGAAAAGATCTAGTCTTTACTACAATAATTCACAAAAGAACTTGGAAAAAAAAAAACAAACCCAAAACAGAAAGCAATTAAAAATGAAGAACTGTCCAGCATTTCTCAAATTGCAGTTCCTTAAGATCTGCTTTATTAAATTGACCGCTTTATTTTGAAAGGCCTTTCTAGAAGGGCTCAGTGCCACATACAGCAAGGGAGAGGGTGCCAGTTCAGTCCGCGTGCCGTCCTCAGCTTCTCCCTTGCCAGAGTCAGCTACGGTCAGTGCAGAAACTGCACAAAAACTGACCTTTGCGTCAGGGGTACTGGAATGTCACCCATCACATATAGGTATCTAAAAAGAAGTTTAGCTGCTTGAAGCACAGTTTCAGAAGAAGGCTGTTAAGCAGAAGCTGTGGTCTGAAAGACCCTGTTTATGAATGTCACCAATGCTTAACGTGGTCACAGCAGACATCAGAAACTGAAAAGATCAGAAGCTGGGTCTGTCTTTCTCTCTAGAGGATAGCTCAATTTTCTGGGTTAGGTTACTACCCTGAAAAAGAAAATATGAGGTTTACCTCAGTCAGAGAAGACACCATTATTCATCTTCCACATCTGTGGTAATTATGGGGTTAAAAGCAAAAAGTCAGCTCTGGTCAGTTATTTGAAAAATCCGTGGAGGCCTCAATCTGCAATCCTGAGTCATGTATCTGAGAAAAAAAGCAAGATCTGGGACCCATCAGGATAGTTTGCCTGTCTCACCAGCTCCTCATGATTGTTACCCATCCCAGTACTAACTTCACTGGGTCCCATTCTGAGAAGCCTGAGAATCTGCCTACGCGGGTGGAGGGAAGGGAGCCTTGGCTGTTCCCTGAGCTCCTCAGATGCTGCTCAATTCAGTACAGCTGTGTTATTCCACTGCTGTGCTGTGTTCACATTACTAAGGCTGAACCAGGACCCAGATCAATCACTGAAAAGTTTCTTCAGAGCTGGACTCAAAGCCAGCTTGTCCTTTCTTCACCTCTTACCCTTATGTGTAAGCTCAAGGCACAATCAGACCATCTAGTGGTAGGCAGTACTATTCCATACTCCATTAGACGATGTTACCTTTCCATTTAATTAAAGAAATGGAGGGATATATTGCAGGCAGGCTTACTAATCAGTCACTGTGAAAATATCTTGGCTGAAGTCCCATTGCTTAACAACGGTAATAGCCTTGCTTTCTGCATAGCTTCTAGGTTAATTGACAAACAAATCTAATAATTTTAATCAAGAAAAAAAAAAAACCTTTGTTGAAAGCAGTAACTAAAGAGTTACCATGGTTGCCATTTCACAAATAATTGAAATATTTTCATTTTTTTCACCATCTTCTTAAGGAAGCAAGGTTTTTATTTCATCCCTATGCATATGTATAAGCAAGTGGGAATATTCCTCCATTTGTCTGTTGGTCTCCTCACAAGCTCCTTCAAACCTGTTGGAAACCTTAATCAAACTGGGCAAACAGTAATAGACTGAATAGTTATTGGAATTTTACAACCAGCAACGCAATGGAAGATAGGAAGCCTCAGGGAAGGAATAAGCACAGCACGAAACCACCTTCTCTTACATCACGTAACATCTGTACAGGGGGAGACATTCTGAGTGTCCCAAACACAAGGAGAGCTTTGATCAACTGTGAGAGACTGCTAAGAGTCTGACTGCAGGACATACCTCCAACAACAAACTATACCTTGTTTGTTCCATTGCTGATGAGGACACAAGCAGACATGAAGACACAGAAGACATGTCTGTATGACTGTTTTTTCTCTCTCTCTCTTCCCCACCCCGCTAAAGCACAGGCATTGAATGTTACTTGATCAGCACATCACCTGTACTTCCTGAGCTCAGGAGAATCGATAGGAGACAGGATTATCTGGCTCACTGGGATTTCCCAGAGCTTTCCACAGACACTGGATCAGATTTCTTGGTTGGGTTTCTCAGCCTGGACACAGCATTGGATTGATGTACCAGTTAGTGAAAGTGGACTGAAAGATATCAGACATGCTTTCTCACAGATGCATGGGCAGAAAGAGCAGGAGATACAACAGATAAGGTCTTCCAATGCCTACTTCTTATAGCAAGAATGCAGAGAAACAGGTTTCTAATGTACTATCTACATTGGCAATTCAGAAAATGCAAAATTGAAAATACAGCTAGTTTACCAGGATAACAACTCTTTTTTTAAAAAAAAAAATTGTAAACAGTTTTTTAAAAAATGTGTATTCTTTCTACCAACACCATTTTAAGGGCCATAAGGAATATGTGGCTTTCCTTCCCCTTCCTGTCACCACTTGCTTTGAGTAGTAAAAATTTAAATTATGCTAAAGGGTGAAGCCTACAAGCTGTACTTGCACAGAGCACCTCTTGGTATGATTCAATCCTTTCCAGCTACAAACCATCTCCAAGGAGAAATTTAGCTGCTTACTGTAAAGAACTTCAAGAACATAATTACAGTTAGAGAAAAAAATTGGTTTTTAACATGAAACACAAGTTGTTTAATTGCAGCAGAAACCTTCAGAACAGGAAACATAGAAAAGAAATGAACAAATGAAAAACTAGTATTGTCTTCCTGGTAGAGCTGATCATTTCAAGCCTCTGTGGTTGGAATGGGCAATTACAGTAGTGTTAGAGAACAGTGTCACTGCTACTGCCTTCTCATGGAATGCTTACAACAGTTCAAAATGGACTATGAAACATCTCGAGTCATAACTGAGAAATAATTGCTTTTTCAATGTTAACCACTAATGTTGTAACCACAACACAAACAAAACAAGCAGTGTTTCAAAGACCATTTATGGCCAAATATAAGATTATCCTTATTGAGGAAACATGCTAAAAGATTAAAGTGACTTCATTCTCACATCTGCATTCTATAGCTTGAGGATATCTGATCAGATTTTCCAGCCGAGCAAGTGGGACTTCTATCACCTCGTCCATTAGACCTGAATGTCCTCTACATTCTCAAGGGAACTCTTTGTCTGCGGTAGGTAGATATTTGATATCATCTCATTTGCACAAATCTTTCTCTGAAATTTGTGGGGATTTGGCCATGGTTTCACCAAAATAATAACAAGGCAAAGCAGAATTTAACCATTCCCTTATTCCCTTCCTGCTCTCACTTGAATTTTTTTCTTCCAGTCTAACACATTTCTGCGCACATTCTGTATCATTGACTCCTGTGCAGATTTTTTAATAAACTTGCTTGGGGTCACGTCCAACTCTGTCTGCATCTTAATAATATCCTGGACATCTCCCTCTTTGGCTGCTGTTCAAAAATAAATGTCACTAATAGTTTTAGCTCTATTAGGTTCAGGCGTGAGCCACATAGTCTATAGCACGAAGTTCTGCACCATTTGGTCCAGGAAGACAGTAGCTCTCTGCATTTGAGGATTAGTTAATTTTTATTATCTTACACCCAGGAAGACTCTCTAAATCAATAAGTCCTTCTCAGCAGCAATGAAATACTCCTCCAAGGCATCTTCTAAACATGTTTACATGGAGTATTGCATCCAGCTCTGGAGTCCCCAACATAAGGACATGGACCTGCTGGAGTGCGTCCAGAGGAGAACCACGAGGATGATCCGAGGGCTGGAACACCTCTCCTATGAGGAGAGGCTGAAAGAGTTGGGGCTGTTCAGCCTGGAGAAGAGAAGGCTCCAGGGAGATCTTATTGCGGCCTTCCAGTACCTAAAGGGGGCCTACAGGAGAGCTGGGGAAGCACTTTTTACTAGGGCATGTAGTGATAGGATGAGGAGGAATGGCTTTAAACTGGAAGAGGGCAGGTTTAGGTTAAACACCAGGAAGAAATTTTTCACTTTCAGGGTGGTAAGGCACTGGCATAGGTTGCCCAGAGAAGTTGTTGAGGCCCCATCCCTGGAGGTGTTCAAGGCCAGGCTGGATGTGGCCTTGGGCAATTTCAGTTTAGCTGAGATAACAGCCTGCTGCCTCTGAAAGAGGAGGTTCTGCTCCTCACCCTTCAGTCTCCTTACATACTCTTACTTCTAGATTAGTTTCAGGAAAATGGTAGAAAACCAACAAACTAACCTGGTAGTTAAAACCAGAAATTGAACAGCTTAGCTGATTTACCATGCAATCAGCACAAAAGAAGCAGAGGAATGAGCACCTGGAAGTGGGAGGGGAAGAGGAGACCTCTAGGGAGAGGAGACTGAAAATTCTCTTAATCTGTTAACTCACCCTATGCCATGACGTTATGACGTGTAACTTCACCTTAAAACAGCAAAAGTTACTTTACTTGGACCATATTGAAGGGGCATAGCGGGCAGTCGTTGCTCTTTTTCCAGAAATTCTGAATTAATCTGTCCTAGCTTTCATATCATTCCATTTAGCAAGGCAGTAGAGGAGATTGTAAAATAGCATGAACTCACAATCTGACCAACTTACAGGTCCCTTATATCAGGAAAAGAACACTAGCAAAAGTCACAAAACCTTTATAAACGTGTAACATTTTCCCTTCTGTTTCACTTTAATTTTTCAGAAATCTATATTTGCAGTGATCAAGGCAATGTATATTGCAAACTACAGCTGCATTTTCACCATTCTAAATCAAATGGAATGAACGTTGAAATAGCAGAATCTTCCTGTGATCTCTCAAACAATCAAAAAAAACACCAAATTCACCAGTGACACTGTTACTGTTCTCTGATATCTCCTGAGGTTGCTTTTCAGAATGATAAATGTTTATCTGAAATTTATTTCTGCTTGTAAACAATGTTCTGTCAGAAAGCCTGCACAGTAAAAAATGCACAAGTAGCAGAGAATCATGAATTAAACAACACATTTTAATTTCTAAAGTCTGAGAAAAGTGTGTTATATTGCACATTCTCAGTTTTACAACTACAAAATCTTCCTGTAACCTGGACGTTAAGTATATCAGCATTATATATATAGGAGAGAAAAGAACAGATTGATGGTACCACGGCTAAAAAGAAGAATACTGCATGACAGAGAAAAGACTTGGAAACTCTTATGCGCTGAATCACATCCACCAAATGCAGTAAAATATGGATATCAAGCTTTAGAAAACTGCTGTGCATTTGGAATAACTGGTCTCCTTTACTTAACACCTGTGATGTTGCTTTTAGGAGCAACGTACACCTTAGTAGTTTCCATGGGCTGCTTAGATGTGATAACAAAACATATTTGTTTTTAAGACAAAACCTGACTGAAAAGGATGGTAGAGCCAGTTAAAATTTCAGCAATGTATTGCTTCACTCCATGTCCAAATTATACTTTAGTTGAATTTCAGCAAAGATGCCACTTGTTGCCATGACAACAGCTGAGGCAAGAGGTATTGACAAAAGAGAATTCTGCATTCCACATAAAGGATGAGTTATGTGTTAGAACAGACAAACGAGTAGTAAATGGCCCCTGTCTTCTGAGCTTCATGAATACAAACACCTCAGAACCAGAGAGAATATTTCTTCTGTTCAGAAAAAGAGAACAATACCTACGACAAGTCTTTGACATAGCAGATCTCCTGTTCTCAAATAGCTCACCCCTTACATTGGATCTATAAACACCATCTGTGTACACTGAAGAAACATTTCCAGAAATAAATGAGTCATACACCAGATCTCTTGTCGGTAACACAGGAGACAGATTTGTAGCAAATAATAAATAAAACAACAATAAGCTAATATCCCAGAATCTATCCCAATACTTTGAAAGTAATTGCTTACATAAAATGGATAAAACACACTGCAAGTTTATTTTCATGCTGACAACCAGTACTTCTAGGTTTTTAATATGCCCTCATTGCTTCTTAGTTTACTACTAACCACGGTTAAATTGGCAACTGTCAGCATAAGCCATTCTTGGATTTCACTCAAAGTCTTATCATTTGAACACATATTAGAAGACTTGAAAGTTAGTTATTAATAAATGATCTGCCACGGCTTTCAAACTGAACAGAGGAAGAAGAAACAGGGCAGGGAACACCCAGTAAAACACACCAAATCAGAGATTTTTCTAGTTTGCACAGGTCAAGAGGTTTCAGGATCTCATGAACATGAGTGACTTGCAAGAGTACATATAGTTCTTATGGCTCACGGTATCTTCCATGACAAAAATCACAGCTGAGATAGAAATAGCATTGGCAAAGCCCTGCACACCCACATACTACAAGACAAAGGCTGCCCCAAAGACCTTACAAAGGCATGAACAAGACAGGTAAAAGGTGGCATGACAAAGAGACCCAGAGGAGTAATTTGCCTGACTGAACCCATCATTCCTTAAACGGGTCAATCGCGTCCTAGCCCCTAAGTAAATGCTCAAATGCTCAAAAGACCTTTCTGGAAGGAAACATTTATGAGCCCTGTGTCCTGACTAAATCTCAGATGATTCAAGTCTTTCACACCCTGAAGTTACTGAGCTGAGGTCAGTTGAAATCTGAGCTTTACTTACTTTGTTTTGCTTATTTCCTTTAATTGTTTTCTTTAGGAAACTTTTTTTTTTTTTCTAACAAATATTTCCATGAATAACTGACATGCAAGGAATTACATATCATTAACAAAATGCTGCTTTCCATGGAACAGAATGTAATGGCTGTTTAAGACTATGTTACGCATATTTAGAGTGTACTTTCCAAATATTGAAGTAAGACCAGATTCTGTCTCTAAACAGCATGTACCCTGAATGAGAGACCTGGAGAAAAGAGTACAGGCTGATGAAAGAGTATGATAATTGATCTTTATTTCTGAAAGTCATAGGTGTGTTATAAAATTCCTGAATAGAGAGTGGCCTTATGAACCAGCTCAGAAAAAGGTTTTGAAACATGGAAACAGAAGAATGCATAGAGACGACTGTATCAAAGACAAAGAATGAATCAATGAGAAAGACATCTTTTGCAAATGATGTATAGAGGCAATAAGAAGGAAAAGAGCTAGGCAGAAAATTGGAGGTGAAAAGTTATGCAAGACTGTTGGGAAGAAAGATTAACGAAGGATAGCATTTTCTGCAGTATGAGAAAGGGAAGGTTCAGGAAAAAAAAATATAGTCAGTCAGTTGATATGGGGAGATGATCTGTGAATCTTTGTGTGAATAAATACCTATCAATGTGAATACAATCTGCAAAAACAACAGTCCTTCGCATGAAAGAATCTACTCACCTTTCACCCCTGAGGACAATGTCCTTATTTCCAGGATAAAGGTTATTCTAGGATGAGTAAAAGTGGAGAGAGAACTGTGATTCTGTTTGTTATGTTAGCAGAACTCACCTGGAATCAGAAAGTTTTGACTTTGGGATCTGAAGGGAAATGAAGTTGGAGAAAAAGAACTGAATTCAGGGAGAAATGAGCATTCACAATAATTGTGATGGCAAGAACCAAGTATAAACAGAAGCAAGCAAAAAAAATTTAGACATGGTTTGAACAGCACAAAAGTAGAGAAGACAAATATCTGGAATACAAGTCACAGACTCAAGTGAATGAGAAAAGTTTCTTACGTTGTCTGTTCTGGAATAAGGCATGACAAAGGGTTCAAGAGGAAAACGGGGAATTACATTCTATAAAGGTAAGATTTTATAAAGGTTTATAAGGTGTGAGGTAAGAGTATTACCTGATGAACTATGAGCAGAACTAAATAAATGACCCAACAGTGAAAATATGTTCCTCCGCAGGATACCAAAAAAGACCAGGCAATCATAAGCTACTTCTAAAGACCAGACTTCAGTATCCAAGTCAAAGACTGCCCTCATCAAATTTGAAAGTTTATCTTTATTAGACAGAAAGCACAATGTCAGAGTGAGAAACAGTATTCTGTAACTTTAAAATATGAGATTTCATTAATGCAATCTCTTTCACTCTGTGCATGATTACATCTTTCATTGGCTTGTATGAAGTTGAGCTTCTAGACTCTGCTTTTACTTCTTTCAGCTTTGATCTAGAAATGTTATTTTCTATGCTTCAATTTCATTTTCATCATTTTTATTACCAGCTTATCAAAATGGAGTGTTCACATTGTTCTGACCAAGCACTTAAAAGGACACCCATTATTGAGATGTTGAATTTGCATTTATTCTTCACGTGGAAAGAAGAGATCTAAAATATCACCCTCATCTTCCGGTTTTATCCTTTAGCAACAACAACCCTTCTACTTTTGAAAGTTCAATAACCGATAATCAGAAAAATGGGAAAACCCTAAGTTATCAGATCGTAACACAATTTTCTTGATATGGGAGATTTAAAAAGACTTGTATTTTCTCTCTCAAACAACCACTTAACACCTTAAATTCTTACTCGGTCCTCTCCTACTATCCTTTATCCTTTGTTATCTCCACCTATTTTTATATCACTGGGAAGTTTAATTTAAGAAGACTTCCGCAAAACTGTGAAATATATAGCACCTTTAGAAGCTGTTATACAGACCATATGTGAATAAATGTTTTCTGGTATCTATAGCATTTGGGGAAATAATCGGAATTCTCTTCCTGTTTTTTGGATTCAAACATGTCAAACATTCATGGTTGGACTCGATGATCTTAAAGGTCCCTTCCAACCTAGATTCCACAATTCTATGTCTCGTCTTAATGGGGACTACTCTAATCAAAAAGCCTGAGGCTACTCTAAGAGGGTGTGTCAAAGTGTCTATTAAAAAATGGAAAAAACGTTGAAGATGGATGAGTCGTGATTGCCAGTCCTTCTTCGAATAGTTGTTTATATTGTAGTTAATGGCTTGCTAATATCAATTACAAAACATACATAAATTATGGAAATAACTTACAAGGCCTGAAGCTTAACCTTGGGTTTTTTTATCAGGTGGATATTCTCAGCACTTTGCCTTATTCTCTCTCCTTAGCATGATGAATGTTTCAACATTTGATGGTAAATGTTACCCTGAAGATGAAAGACATGGGTCTGAGTTCCCCTCAGGGAAAGGGATTTAGTCATCTATACTTCCCTCTGAACTCCTTGATAAGAAGTAAGATACCCTTCTCCTCCTGTAGCTATATTTTGTGGGACCCTGATCTGCTGGACCCTATGTAGAAAATGTCTCAGTTTGAATCCCAAGATAGGTTAGATTTGGAGCAGATATTTAACCCTGTCCAAATGGAGGTGTTTCTTGACATGTATAGCAAAAAAACCCACCTCAGTTACGAAGGAATTCTACACTGAAACTGAGCACCTGTAGACTAGCTAGCAACTAACTGGTAAGGCCGATCCTGCGGGTTGCAGTTTTGGATACAAACACTAGAATGATCATTGATGGTGGAATCACTTGGAACCGCTTACCACTCCAGAAACATGTTCTGTTTTTAAAAACAGCTGTAAGTATATACGTATTACAATGAAAGTTATATATGTTTATGGCTATGAAAACTATGGCTTACAAGTCTGCATTTTCTCATTTGTTTCTTAATTCAGCATATGTAGAATAGACAAAAACAACCCTGAGTCACTGAACGGCGTTGTTATTGTCTAGCCAAAAGGAAACTGTTTTGGCGCACCTCACAGAAACGCTGCCTAGGAGTCACAGACATCCTAGTTCAATTCCTGATTAATAATGTTCAGCCTGTGCACACACACCAGAGTTAAATCTCCAGATGGGAAGGATGGAGGCTTTACTAATTAGTTAAGTCTGCTCCTGTATCAGTCCATAACTTGGCAGACGTACAATGTCTGCTCTAAGCTATTCTGTGGTTTTTCAGCTCCTGCAGGATTTACTGATCCTGCAGTTGGCTATTTCCCAGACACTCTCCATTATTTTTACCTGGCGGATCCAGGAACATTTTCAGGCCCTATCCTCTGAGGCAATCATCATACAGATTAATTACATTGATCAGTCACCTCAGACCTGGAGAATTTAGGCTGATGAATCTGTCTTTAACCCTAAATCAAAGAAGTATCTTGTAATTCATGTAACAATATCAATTACATAAACCTCGTTATTGCCTATAGCAAAGTAATTTAATGCAGTGCTATTGTAGCCAATCAGTTCACCTTCAGATCAAGCCACTTACCACTATTCTTTGACTTCACCTAGATAAAAAAAATTGCAGCTTTATTCTGGCAAAAATGAAATAATTACTTCTTTCTTTAGTTCAACAGAAGCATTTTGTGTGGTTTGGTAGTAGTGTTGTTAAGTAAAGTCTGGATTTAGGTCTCATATATGCAGCTATATGTAATTATGTTTAGATATTTCCAGTTGTTTTTTAATACCCATAGTAAACGTTTACTCAATCAGCAGCTGAGATTGTCATCACAGCACTTGAGTCTTTGGATTGCAGAAACAGGAACAAACTGTCAGTATTTATGCTACCCCGTCTTTATACATTTTAAGAAGTTTCAAAATGCATATCTGAGAAAGAAGTAAAACAGTAAAGATAAAAATGTTAGTTCATGTTTTCCTCTTTGGATTTGTCCATTGACAAAAAAAACGTTTTAGAATCTGAACCTCTAGCATCACATCAACTATTACACTAACCTTAGCAGATGCTATTCCATAGAGTATGAATTCCTATATTGCATCATTCTCTTGTTCACATGATAAAATACATTTTTAAGCTTAGAAAACAGTACTGCCTGGAAGCACTGAGACTTGTGTTGTAATTAGAACATGACTGGATGCAGCAATATCCCTTAGAGGTAGCGTCAACACTTGCCAGAAATTATGGCACACAATAGTACATGGGATGCTAGAGCTTCCCCTGTATAAAATAAAAAGTGTGAGACATTGAGTGCCACCTTAGCAGGCCTTGGAAAATATTTACTTTCATTGCTCTAAGTGCACTAATAAATACAAACACACTCTGGCTCTGAATCTTCTGCTAAAATAGTCTCAGACACTGGATTCTAAAGGATATCACCCTGATTATGCTTATCCCTATCCACTTAAAATGGAATTGTTTACCTCCATTATGCCTTACTCAGTGTTTTACAAAAGCAGAAATGAACGTTGTTTATGAAGAATTTCAGCAGTTTTGTTCAATCCTCAATAAACAACCATAATTTCTACAAAATGAACCTATTCACAAATTCTACAGAACTGTACGTATTTATTTATTACACTGTTATTTCATTACTTCATTTTACTCCAGATACTTTTTTGGGTCTTGTCTCCTCTTCAGTTACAACAAGGTTCATAGCTACAACATGGGGTAAAGCACCACTGGTGACAGATGGTTGATTAAAATCACGGACACAGATCAAACAAGAAAAAAGTTGGAGGGCTGAAAGAGGCAATTAAAATGGCAGCTTGCTCAAGAAAGCAGAAGAGAGGTCATTTTTGCCCTTAAGAAATGTATTAAGCTATGCTACAGTAATCAAGATTACCAACTGCTCAATGGTTAGTGACAGAAAATCCACTCTGTGAGTATTTCTCATCAAAATCAGTTCTCAAATTTGATTCCAGATATGCACTGTTCTTTTTTCAAAACTCAGAGGGGCAGCTCAGCCAGTTCTTCCAGAAAACACATACAAGTCCTTCGAGTGCTTGTTGCAGCTGTGGTGATCCATTTTAAGTACAGGAAGCATTGCTAAAATTTGCCATCTTAAGTATTCAAAGGGCTCTGTGGTGATCCTGTTTTTTGTTTTATATAGAGCAAATAGAAGCATCCTTAGATGCCTATACTTCTAATGACCACATGTTGAGAATATATCAACAAAATGTCAATGAATGCAACTTTATTTTGCCTTCTGGAAACATAAACAATTTGAAGTCTCCACCAGAAACCAAAACATAATATACTTTTTCTGGCTTACAGAAATTAGGAAAAAAAAATAGCAAGAGAAAGAACTAGGGCAAATCCAAGTACATTGTTGCTGATGGATATTCTGTCTCATTTCTGCTACAATGACATTAATTTTAATAATTTTTTTTCACACAATCATCAAATGGTTGAGGGTTGAAAGGCATCCTTAGAGGTCATCTAGTCCAACAGCTCTGCTCAAGCAGGGCCACCTAGACCTGACTGCCCAGGACCGTGTCCAGATGGCTCTGTAATATCTCCAAGGAGGGAGACTCCACAACCTCCCTGGGCTACCTGTGCCAGTGCTTGGTCACCCTCCCAGTGAAAAGGTATTTCCTTACAGTCAGAGGGAACCTCCTGTGTTTCAGTTTGTGCCCATTGCCTCTGGTCTCACCACTGGGCACCACTGAAAATAGCCTAACTCCTTCCTCTTTTCACCCTCCCTTCAGATATTTGTAGATATTGATGAGACCTCCCCAGAGCATTCTCTTTTCTAGGCTCTATTCTCTCAGACTTTTCTCATATAAGAGATGCTCCATATGAGCACTTCAGACGATGAGCACTTCATCGTCTTAGTGGCTCTTCACTGGACACTCTCCCCAGTATGTCTGTGTCTCTCTTGTACTTGGGAGCCCAGAACTGGCTGCAGCACTCCAGGTGCAGCCTCATCAGTGCTGCGTAGAGGAGAGGGTCACCTCCCTTGACCTGCTGGCAACTCTCCTCCTAACGCAGCCCAAGATGCCTTCCTTGCCAGAAGGGCACATTGATGGCTCATATTCAATTTCTAGGACCACCATGTCCTTTTTCGCAAAGCTGCTTTTTAGCCACTTGGCCCACAGGCATGTTCTGGTGCATAGGGGTTATTCCTCCCCAGGTACAGGACTTTGCACTTCCCTTAAATAAGAGTTCCTTAAATAAAATTCACTAAAAAAAATATCCTTGCCTTAAATTTTAAATAATTCTTTTTTTCAGTTATAAACATACGATTTCTTTATCATTCGTATAGTGGGTGGCAAAGGAGATGTAAGTTTTATCTCAAAAGGTAATGACATGTATGGATTTAACCACCCATTTATGTTGGATTCCACCGTGCGCCTGTTTTTCCTAAATTTAGGTGATCTGCATAAAACTTTTCTTGGCTTATCACTTCCTAAGTTTTACAGTGCAAGAAGAAAACCAATAACTCATTTTCACTTGAAGAAGATGCAAAGTAGGCTAACTGGCGATTAGAGCTTCTGAAATCTAAATTTTACTTTCACCATTCTACTTAATACACAGTGAACTCCCCTATGTTTAAAAAAAATGACTGAAACCTGCATGGTGCTGCCAGACTGATTCACTTAGAGTGAAGCAAAATTATAATGAGTAATTTTGGGCTAAATATATTCCAGAAATCTCAATAAAAAATAATTTTAATTTGCATTCGGGCTAATTCAAGAAACCAAATCATTCAGTTAGACCGTATCCAATAAACTCTTCTCATCCTGGGCACCTGGTGATTTCAGTGTTCAAGGTCCCTTGTCATTCATGTAAGTAAGCAAATTCTTTCCTTTCCCAGATTCTATCTCAGGACTTAAATATAAGTTTGTGTTGGATCTTCCCGACTCCAACAAATGTTCTAGCAGTACTCACATTTACAGAAAAGACCTGTGAAAAGAAACAACACACCTGTTTTCAGGGACCAATTTCCACACCACCAAAATCATTATTTCCGCTTATAAGATGAGACTCCTTTATTTCGTGGGTCTTTCTAACTTAAATATTTCACCCTTTTAACTACGCTTGTTGCACTGTGCCTGGGCTCAGGTGGAGCAAATTGACATGACCCAGTTCAAATGTGTTTCCAGATAGAGTACAAAAATGAAACCGTTCTCCCATGTGCATTTCCATCAATCTTTATCGCAGATATTGATTGGATAAAAGATTGCTGAAAGGCATGTGTGAACACAAAGATAAGTTCAGATGCAGTAGAAAAAAAGTTCTTCTCTACCACAAAAAATGAGAAATGGAGAGGATAGGAAGGCTGTGAAGAAGGTATCAAATTCAGCCTCCCAAGCAGAAAGCTGAGCTGGTATTAACCACCAATTTGTTTTACAAAATTCAGCAAACATTTGAACAAGCGTAACAGCTCACCTACAGTTCATCGGTTTTAAGTGGCTTTCCCTAGCAATGCTCTGTACTACACTACGGTAGCATAGCAATAGGCACTTCAGTGTGAAATGCTTTCACTCACCCTTTTAACACCAGAAAAAGATCAAGACAGATAGGAGAGTTTGAATAAGATGGACCTACCTATACTCTTATTGTTTGCTACTGAGAGTTTATGTAAAACTCTTATGAGGAATTCAAAATAAAATTAAGGCACTCCTCAAAACAGATTAAGGACAATGAAGTTGTTTATATCTAACGTCAAGCATGTAAAGCTAGCATCTATTCCTAGAGCTAATACAGGTAGGGATCAATTTAACAGATTTGGGGACAGAAACAGCACCGACATCATTTATTGGCAGGATCTGTTGCTGTTCTTTCAACGCCTCATTATTAACATGCTGCCATTTGAAATTCAGTATGGAACAAAAGCAACCCTGTACTTCAAAAGTGAAATCATACAGCCTGTGTGAAACACCAGCTAGATGTTATAATTAGAGACACTGCCAGGTGTCACCTAGCAATCTGTGCACAACGTAGGCTAGCTGTCAAGATACACACAACGCCAGGGTTTGAATTGACCCCTGCTATCAACAGAAAGACTGACTCACCAGACATAGGAAAATTTTAAGTTAGATTTTTTTTTTTTTAGCCTGAAACACAGTAGTTGTCGAAAGGTTCAACACCGCTTGCCTGGGATCCCCCTGCCCAGAACCGATGCTGGTAAAACACATCACCCCAAAGCAGTGCAGGGAAGGCAGGTGAAAGGCAGTGGACTCTCCTCTCTTTTGGGACATAAAGGGCAGTGCTGTAAGTATGCCCACCGGACCTTTCATACAGCAGGAGAAACATCACAGTTTGAAACATTTCTTCAGTGTTCAAACTTCCTCTATTGCCTCTTGCTCCCTGGAATAAACCAGGCAAAGAAAGAGCAGATGCCCATGCCTCATGTCTGTATCTTTCACCTCTCTAGGTCTTTACTGTATGTTTTAGAGCACTTCCAATAAAATCCAATGGATTTTAGAGCGCTTAAAACGATTGTCTTTTAAGCAATAAGCAATATTCAATCACCATGGCAACACGGCTGCTGACATTCTGTAAGACAGGGATGGAGAGTCTATTTGAAGTGTCCATAAAAGTGACTTCGAGGAAGGCACTCACTGTGTCTTTGTAACACAGGTCTAAGAAAGCCCTGTTTAAATAGGTATGTTCATGTAAAAAGATTCCTTTAAAACTTCTGGGTTTATTTGCACAGCTACCTCTCCTCAAGGTGTTAGAGAAAGACCAAATCACCCAGTGATTTCACTTCATGCCAACAGCAAGACATTTGCTTGAGGATGACCAAAAATAAACAGTCCGGTCACACGAGTAACAAATTAAATTCCGGAGTATGTTTTACACTTACATTTTTGTGCACATACTTGCATTAAAAACAATATTGTAAGGAGAAACACATAGAAATTATTCAGTTCTGACCCATTTAAAACTAATGAAGGCAACAACTGACAATTGTGAGAAGAGAGAAGGGCTCATACAAAAATTGCAAAAGATAGGAAAGCGAATAGAATGCCACAAAGTTACAAAGGATCACAAACAAAATTCATGAAAAGTCTGATATCTGTTAAGTTGATTTTGATCCGAGTTCAAAATTCCTTTCTGAAAACATTCATGTTATCAGACATAAGATAGCATTAAAAAGATGACATTTTGGAAACATTCAACTTTAGATTCTATCTTTTCTAAATCTTGCTTTTCTGAGGCACAATACAGCACAGACGTTACCTCATAGGGATTTTCAGCAGAGAATTGCCTAATTTAAATCACAGAATCATAGAATCATTTAGATTGGAAAACATCTTTAAGATCATTGAGTCCAACCTTTAACCTAGCACTGCCAAGTCCACCATGAAACCATGTCCCTCAGCACTACGTCTGCCCGTCTTTTAAACGCCTCCAGGGATGGTGACTCCACCACTTCCCTGGGCAGCCTGTTCCAATGCTTGACAACCCTTTCGCTGAAGAAATTTTTCCTAATATCCAATCTAAACCTCCCCTGGTGTAACTTGAGGCCATTTCCTCTTGTCCTATCACTTGTTACTTGGGAGAAGAGACCGACCCCCACCTCGCTGCAGCCTCCTTTCAGGTAGTTGTAGAAAGCGATAAGGTCTCCCCTCAGCCTCCTCTTCTCCAGACTAAACAACCCCAGCTCCCTCAGCTGCTCCTCATAAGACTTGTGCTCCAGACCCCTCACCAGCTTCATTGCCCTTCTCTGCTCCAGAATCTCAATGTCTTTCTTGTAGTGAGGGGCCCAAAACTGAACACGGTACTCAAGGTGGGGCCTCACCAGTGCCCAGTACAGGGGGACCATCACCTCCCCAGTCCTGCTGGCCACACTATTTCTGATATAAGCCAATGTAATGCCTTCCTTATTTGTTTCAAGTTAAATGTTGACATGACATTTCTTAATTTTTCAGCATCCTTATCGCACATAGATAGATCTCTGTCAATGATTCATTCATTTGCGCCTGCTGTGCTGCACCATCCATTTATAGTTCATGGTAGCACTTTATTTCTCTGTCTTTTTTCTGTGGTTAAGTTTAATGAATAATTTGTTTAGAATGGCTAAGATTTTTTTTCTTCAATATATATGAAAAGGACCCATATAATTAATAATTTTTAAGATATCTGATGTGTTTTTTTTCTCTTTTCAATTTTTGAAAAGTTATGAATGTGCTATGTGTACCTTTGTTGGAGTTTAAATTGACTAGCTTTTTTTTTAAATAATTTTGGTTTTTTTACTAATAAAGTTTATTAGTCTTTTTTCTCCCTCTAGCCATATGATAGTTCTAAATTCTGCAAATTGCTGAGCAATTTGTGGGAGATAAATGATCTGTAATTTCTTTTTTTATTTATGCAGTTTGTGATACCCATTAGGTCATTCAATGTTTCATTCAAATTAAGTTAATGTAAACAGAGCTCAAGTTTTTAAAGCAATGTCCAATCTTATGACTTCCATTACAGTTATTACTTTGGCAAACACGTTAAAGGTTGCGTTTGTAAAATGCATGTGCTTTATCTTGCAATTAATTTTTAGTAGTCCCCCAAATGCATGAATTGGTATCCCGTAGACAGCTCCAAAGTGTGATTGATTAAGCAGTATGATAGATGGTTTTAATGCATTTTGCTTTAAATACTTGGTTTTAAATGACTGCAAAGGCATCAGAGTGATCAGTTTAGGTGTGGCAGCTGCTAATAAATACGCTCGGCATAATGGATTGTCTGCATGACTCAGCTAATTCAGGGCTCCTATTGATTATGAGATGCTAAAACAGCAATGCAAGGGTTTTTTGAAATAATTACTTATTCTGTTTCCTTTGTGAAACTTAGCAGGTTTTTCTTAATGTCCTCTCCCCTGCTTGGCTGAGAACCATCATGTAGGTCAGCTCAGTGACGGGAAGGCAGAGTCTGATTGTGCCGTTTTGCCCTTACTGGGATCACACCACCTCCCGAGCAATCACTCTGCCGTCAGCTGTGAAGACCAGCATCAGCCAACGTGTGTTGGGTCACTCACCAAACAACAAACAAAAGATATTGTACTTTGCCTGTTTAGAAACGCAAGGTGAGAAAAAATTTTCAGTGCCTTTCCGCTGCCCCCCTGAAAAAGGCCAGCTATAGAATAGACTATAAAATCCCTGAAGCAGAAGCCCTGTTTTACAGACTGTGAAGCAGCTAGCACATTTTTGTCAGTATATCAATAATAAATAAGAATCGTGACCTAACTCATGGTCATAGTTACCGTAAATTGTGCAATGTGCTGGGAATAGGTTTGGGAAAATTAGGAAATGGCTGAGTCTGGAATAAACTGTGTGGTCAGAAAGAAGTATGGTACAAGAAACCCATTTTCCACTCAGCACTGCACAGGAGACATCTGGGCACCCTACATACTTTATTGGCAAGCCTTTCCCAACAAGACCTATTTAACCAAGGTCACCACTGAAAAATAAATTCAACCCATTTTTAGGTTGTCCAGTGTCTCTGGCAAATACCTTGATGTTTGAAATTCAGTCCCTTTTCTATACTGTCCTCCTCAATGATACTGAAATACATTACACCAATTGTTGGTGTATGCATTTAAAATAATTTTTAGGTTGGATGAAAAGTCTTTCTGATGTTTTCTTTATTCAGACTTAGACCACTTTGCACTTACAATGCTCTTGTTTCTTTTCAGTCCTCAAGGTCCATATGACATCCTTAGACTTCAGTGGTGAGCTTTTCATTTACTTCAGTAAGGAATTAGGGAATAGAAAGATTTATAAAGGATTGAAAGTGATTTTCCTTCTTCCCACCATTTTGAGTCTCCTGAGAAAGAACACTGTACTATAAAAATAAATGATAAATAAGCACGCCTAATATTTCCTAACTATTTCCAATGCTTGACACTAAATATAAAATTGTCTATAGGGAAATACATAAAAACTGTGTGGAGCTTCAGACTTGTAAATGCATTTACCAGGTAAGCCTCTGCTTGTTATTTTATCACTGGGAGCAGAAAGTGTTCCTGGTTTATGGCTCTATTGAAGGCTCAGAAATTTAAACAAATTGTATTTTTTCCCTTCTACAACCATAAAATTTATCAAGCCAAGGCCTTGCTCAGTTTATTACATTATTTTTCCATGCATGAAAATCCATTTGCTGCTCTGCTTCTTATTTAAAATGATAATTTCCTGGGTGGATGCACATCTGTTATCATATTGGAGTCCAGTATGAAGAGCCTGAGTGCAAAACAGTAACACACCCACCTCTTTTCAATGACACTAGAGCAATGGTAATACCCTCTTTGTTTGTTTCTAGGTTAAACAAAACCAAGAAAATAAAAACAATTAAAACTTTTCAACACTGGATGACATTGGGGATCATTTCCACTTTTTTCATGTCTGCAAGTCTCTTTTTTAAGTCCTACAGTCATCAAAAGTTATTCCTACCTCTATATAGGAAAATACCTGCTAAAATCTTGTTAACAAGTACTTGTAACAGTACAAATACCATGGGGAATAGATTCTGCTTGGCTAATAGAAGCACAGAGTAATTTAGTTTGGAAGGGACCTGTGGAGATCATCCCATCCAACCTCCTGCTCAAACGGTACCAACTCAAGCAGGCTGCCCAGGGCCTTCTCCTGTTGAGTTTTGAACACCTCCAAGAACAGAGATTTAACAGTCTCTCCTGGCAGCCTTTTGCGGTGTCTAACAAAATCATTAAACAAAATTCACAATGCACTTAAGAAGAAAGTCCTAGATATCCAGAGGAAAAACAAACAAAAAAAAAACCAAAAACAAACAAACAACCAAAAAAAAACAAAACCATTTACAGAAAGATTCCTTTTGCCTAAGTGCAACCATCTAAAAGAAATTAAGTGTACTGTGATAGTTGTCTAGTCTACCTTGATAGCAAAGAAAAGGAAAGGAGAGTGGTACTGAGTAGCTATTTCATCCCAACTGCATTTTAGCTGGATTCAAGGACAGTACGGCAAAGAGTGTTTCTGTCCATATCCCTATTGCCTCACTTACCAAGTAAATGAAAAAAAAAAAAGCCTGCCCTGAAGTTCCTTTTTTCTCTCTGCCATCATAACACACAGCCACAATATTGTTTCAGATTCATCACAGATCCTTTAACAGGGAGGGCTCTATGAACATGAACCCTGAATCTCAAACATGGAAAAAATAAATTAATGAGCCAGATATATACTCGCAAACAGCAGGATAATATACCAACAAAATACCAGAAACTCAAGCAGAAATTTGCTGTTGACCTCATGGGCAGAAATTCCCTAGCACCAGGGAGAACATGGAAAAGAAAATTAAGATCTTTTTGCATTGAAAATTTGTGTCTGCACGTATATGTTAGATGGACAAGATCAAATAAAACTTTTAAAAGAAATTATACCTTTAATGAAACATTTGTATGACCACCTTTCAGAACAGAAATATCTTTTTTTAAAAAAAGTTAATTCTTTCTGAAGGCAAGAAAACTCCAGATTATTGAAAGTAAATGTATTTATATTTGTAGCACTGCATGAAGCGTTAATTCAATTTAAAGTTTATTCTCACAAACTTTATTATTTAGTGAGAAACCATACTTTCAAAAGCAAAGTCACCTTCAGTGATTTCCAGGAATTTTTTTGAAGGAGAACACTGACACCAAAAAGGATTTTCATTCTGTTGAATTTCCTTCCATTCCTTCAGGAAGCCAGAATGACAGGAGAGCCACTTCAAGAGGTTTCTGTACAAAGCCATATTTGGTACAGAACACACAGCTCACAAGTATGTAAGAAGTCATGGGGATGGATGAAAACGTCTAGAAAACAGCAGGTTAACTATCTTAGCTGAAGATTTTGAAGCCCTGCAGTTGCTTTCAACAACCCACCAATTAGTCTTAGTAAGACAGCAAGCATCCCGTGGGGAAATATAGACAAGAATAATTGACAGCATGCACCTGCTTCTATAGGGAAGGGGAACACCTACCCATATCAAGGAGAACTTTAGAAAGCATGCAAGCTGGACTACTGTGTCCCCAGAGCCCACATGTGGGCTTTTACAGTTTTTGAATCTGTACTACCATTAACGGCTCTTTTGTGCAAATTAACATCTTTCATTTTCTGTTTGATATCGGGTAGCAGTAATTTCCTGTGTGAACGTAGAATATGTTTTTAATTACTGCAAAGATTCTTTGAACTAGGCGAAAAACATTAGCTTACTAACAAGTACAGTTTTGTCAATAGTTTTGAACATAACACGTATTCTAATCCTGATCTCTTAAACAGTCAGTTTTATTCTGAATAAGATAAACTCATCCTATGTGATAACACTGTTTTTCCTCTGACAGCAGAAGTACAGGGAATCCATAAAGAGCATTGGAAAAATTTATTTTAGACTATATTAGGAAACTATGAACAATTTCTTCCAAAGTGTAGGAATTTGCAAACCAACTGCTCCACAGGAAACCAAGAAACATCAAGTTGCTCTGGGGATTGTGATGCTAACATGATGCAGAGCATCCTCTGTGAAGTTAACTGCTTCGGGTTTGATCATGGTTAGGATCTGAAAAGCTAATTCCAATACATATTCTGTGTTCTTTGTGAGACAGACTCATGTTCTCAGACCAGACATTTTGTAAGAAATAACCCTACCAAGAGAATCACAACACTGCTTACATCCTGTGACAATGATTTCAGTTATGCTAAAAAATTAAATTCTTCAACATAGTATTTTCAAGCAAAGACATCATTTGCTATTCAACACTTGGAAAGACAAGACTTGTTCTTTATAGGTTCTCTGACTGAAATTGTAACTTCATTCTGACAGACTGACGGGTCTTTAGCATTACACTAAAGAGGTGTGAGGTAAAACCTGGCAGCAAAAATGTATTTTGGTAGTATGCTTGAAAAGATTTGAAATTGTGTAAGTAGCTAGGGCAGCACTCTTTCTTCTTCTTTTATTGGTATATATTTCCTTATACCCCTGCAATTCACTTTTATTTCACTGTCTGTAAATATACTCCTGCAAATCCTTAGACCTTTCTACTAAAAGACATTAATTCAGGTCATTTTATTGTAACACAATTTATCGCTCTTATTGTAGCTGGGAAATCACAGAACTTAGTGCAGCTTCTTTTATCCTACTTTTCAACACTTTGTCCCCTCCGTCAAGCAAAGTACAGATGACATCAGTATCTGAAGACTTTATTGAAAGACTAACGGACCCATCTGTCAGTACACTTGTTCCCCAGTCACAAGCTAGCTTGAGTTTTGGTATCTACAAAGCGCCTCAATACATTGATGTTTATCTCCACTGTACACCAAAAACTGTCAGAGGAACAGAGACAGGTTGAAGGTCCTAAAATTTCAGAAGTGTAAGGAAGGGGATCCTGCCACCATGCAACCAATAGATACATTAAAAAAAAAAAAAAGTTAATTTCCAGCATTGCTTATTAAATCCAGAAGAAAACAGTAGAAAAAATCTGAACAAATTAAAACATACTACTAAGACCTTCTCCTTGAGGAGTGTTTGAATCGCAGGGATGGACTTTCAGGAGGAGAGAGAGGAAACTAGAAAATGTGATGCAGTGACCACTCTGATGCACAGATACAGCTGAGGTCGTGTGGCTGCACAGCCCCTCGTACAGAGGAGGTCGGCTGAGACCTGCTCTGTTCCCTTCATCAGGGGCCAGAGGCAGCAGGAAGACAGAGAGCATTTTAGAAATTGGCATCTCCAAACAAACCTGAGGCAACAGTAAAGTATTTTCTCTGCTGCCACATGATTGTTCAGAGATCTCCCTGCCAATCCTCTGAAAGTCAGTGGGAACTGGGAGCCTAACTCCCTCTTTTGCCCTCCCATAAGCTCCCTGGCCGGGCCATACTGTGCAATTATTACACAATAAAATCAATTTCAAGTTTTTCCTACAAATAGGACAGACTAAAAAATTAGAGAGATGTTTGGTCTTTTTTTGCTAGTCGAATTAGAAAATAATTTTATTATGCTCTGTTATGCCATATTTCAAAGACTTCCTACCAAACCTAATAGTGAAGTCAGTTTTGCACATATTTCTTGAATTTTCTTTATGGTAGGAAATACTCTAAGAACCCCTTAAATGTGATTAGTCAAAAAGAATTATAATTAAAACACAAATATCTGTACAGAGAAAATAGAAAGCTTTTACTATAGGAAAAAAACAAACTAAAAAACTGCATTAGGTGAGGTTCACATTGCTGCAGAATTTGCTGAAAAAATAAACTTTTGAGAGTTTGACCTTTCAGTCTGAAAAAGCAACAGCTATAATCCCCTGTGACATATGGCCTTCCACTGCTCTTAAGCCAAGCTTTTAGGAAGTGACTGGAATTAGATGTCTAGTTTGATATCCTTTGTTAAATCAAATATTAAGTGTTCATGATCTAAAAGGCATACACTTTAATATCTGATGCTGGATGTTTAAATATCTAGCTGCATTTCATAAAATCATAGGGCTAAAGAAAATATCAAGAGGTCAAAGTCCATTCCTCACTAGGTGGCAGGATCACAACGCTCACATGAACCTTAACTGATGCTTTTCTCATTTGCTTTTAAAGATTACCAGCTCTCAAGATTCCTCTTTCTCCTCAGTCAGTTTCTTCCAGCTTTTCACCAACTGGAGAAGGTGATGGGGTGAGAAACCCTTGGAGGGTTTCAAAAAAATCCTTGGAGTGATTTTCAAAACCTGCCTGGACAGCTACTTGAACAACTGTTACTAAACTAATCAAAGATTTCCCTGTAACTATCTAAATCATTTCAGTATAGAAAGCTATATATTTTTGTAATTAAATTCAGGCATGTATATCATTCTAATCATCTGAATGCTTCATGAAGTTTAAGATTTTTTTTTTTATTTAGAACATAAACACTTCAGTTTTTTTATGAAAGATTCTTTTAGTGATATCTCTGTGCAAGAAAGAAAAAAAAATTTAGGAAGTCCGTAAGACCAGAAGACAAGAAGAAACTAAGCAATTTTAATGTGTTTAACTGGTGCAGCATCCTGAAAAGGTAATTAACAACACTCAAACTCTAATACTTAAATTCCACATAATTTCAAGACAAAAATAGTCAGAAAGTAATCTAGAAAGATTATCAACAAGTTGTTTCTACCATTGGAGATTTCTGAAGTCTGATTCTGCCTTTCCACCTCATTTCTAATGGAAACATGAAGAAATTTCCTTCTTTTGACATAAGACTACGATATATTAAATACTGAGTTAAAGCTGGGAGAGCATGGATAGCATAATTATGTCAAAGCAAGTTTTATAAATCAAGGAAATACTGGACTCTTTCAATGCACAATCACAATGATAATAATAAATGTCAAGGTACAAAGAACTTGAGTGTGAAAACAATCTAATCTCATTCTGTGTGATATTGGTGATACAAACATGTATATTTACATGGCTAATATTTTACCATGCTAGCTTTGATTAAAGGAAAGCTATTTTTTAAAGCATTTTGGTATGGAGAGAAGGGAAAGTAAAGAGTTATTTTACATTTTCTCTTATAATACTAATGCTACAGTTTGAATGTAATACCTTTACTCTCCAGCCCCTCTTCAAGCCAAGTCATTTATAATTAAAACGACCAGACAGAGTTCTTGCTGAATCAGCAGGTCCATTGCCCAACTCCCGACACAAAAGTCTGGTCAGCTCCACTTGATCAAACAATTGCATCCAAACTGGCTACTGGCAAAGTTCAATGGTTGACTGAATTACCTGTTATGGCACAAAAAGTCTCCAGTAAATAGTATACAGCACAGCTGAGACAAGGAGAAAGATATCTATCATCCCAGTGTTCGATTTGGGCTATTAATTTATATACTCTGTCTCCATAACTCTTCATTTATTGTCAATGGAGAGTAGTAGGGTTCCCCAGAGTCATATTCAGGGCTTCCAAGTCCAGCTGCTGCTCCAATGCGCTGCCTAGAGGAGCCTCTCTCTCCTCATTGACAGCAGGGGCAAATGTGACAACCTAACCTCCAAGCTTAGGTGCCTACAATAGATACAGAAAAAAACCCTCAAAACCATAAAAATGAAAAATTAAGCTACTTTGGTCCCTCCTCTCTGTAGATATTTCACTCTTACCACGAATGAACTCTCTCCCTCTTTGAACTGACTTCCTTCCAAAGTTCTACTGTGACAATATTTTTTTTCCATAAAATGTCTTGCCCAGAGGAAGTTGTTTATGGGAACATTGCCAGCAGAAACACCCTTACAATTTGCTTAGCAGCAGAGTATCTACTGGAAAACTATGCAGGAAAATTCCTTCATATCCACAAGACACCTATAAAGAAAATTATCTAGGTGTAATATCTAAAGCTCTGAAATGTAGGCAGAGTGATTACTTTTGTTTGGGCAGCTACAACATGTTTAACGTTTTTACCTATTCTATGTTATAATTCTTAGCTAATTCCAGATGGCTGGATAAAACTATAATAACAAGAAACAACAGTACTCGATAAGTTAGTTTAATTACCACCATACTTCCTTGATATAACCTATGCATGAGAAATAAATGAGTTTTTATTCACTTTTCGTACTCACAACAAATAACTGCCTGGCATCTTATCATGAAATGAAATCCAGAAGTTTTGAGCTAGTCACCTCCCCACAGAGATCACGAGAGCAGCAGTAGCTAAACAGAGATGCTCTGAAGCTGATCATTTCACACAAAAAATATATGAAACATCAAAGACAGATTTTGAGAAAGGATTGGGGCTTAAGCACCTAATCCTGGTGTGCCTCTCTGACAAAGCAGCTATGTACTGGAGCTACACACGGAGCCTGCCCAAGACCCTCTCCTTCAGTACTATTTGCTTCTTATTTCGGAATCTTAATTTGGTAGTCCCAGGGACTGGAGTCCTGTAGACTTTGATACATATAGTGGGAACTGAAAACAGGGTTTTCTGGGTTTCTGCAAGGCAACTTAATAGATGTACCTAAAAGACTTGGACACCTCCAAGTTTTTGCCAACAGAGGAACACCGGATTTAGAGTATTAGAGGTGTTTAACTGATACAGATACCAGAATGCTTCTGAGCAGCCATCTCCACTATACAGCTTTGTTCCACTCTGAGACAAGGATATTCCACATATGAGAGAGAGAAACTTCTCTTTTCAGTGTCTGAATAAGCAACTTAATATAACTGGCAAGTCACATACCAACATTAGTCTTGTCATTACCAAAATGAAAACAAGCAACGCAGCTGTGGACCCTATGACAGAAGCTGTATCCAGAACCCAGATTTTAAGGAGGAATTATTTTTTTCTAACAGTTCCAGAATCAAAATAAAGTTGGTGTCTGTCATGGAAAGAAAATGGCAGTCATGAGCAGATCTGTTGTGGCTCTTGGCTCACCCAAGAGGGTACATTAAGAACAAAATTATCCCTCAGAAAGTATATCCGTGAAATCTCTGAAAAGTCATTCTAGAATCAAAAAGTTCATTGAATCCTTTGCATGTAACTGTTGCAGTGAATTATTGTTTTGAGGGCAAAACTCAGCATTGCTATAGAATGATAAATGGCACTTAATGTACTTTAGAAAATGTCAGTTAAGGGGTATTCTATCAGAAAAGTGGATTTATAAAAAAAGCCAATTTTGAAAGAAAAGCATGTTCACAGTGTCTGTCTAATATGACGTTGTTAATTCCAAAACAGTGCAAGTCATAAAGCAAAAATAACCAATTAACATTGTTCTTGTGAGGGAAAGTTGCATTAAGCTATGGGACAGCTTGCAAACATCAGACCACAGTAATCATGCCTTCAGCTAAGGATGAGAAAAATAGAAGAGGCAAAGTTCTTGGAAGAGCTGCTGGACAAATATATGAGAGATGTTAATAATATCACTAGTTATCAGTTCACACAGAGAAAGTCCAAGTGGTATTTACCTCAGGGTCGCTTATCTTGTTACTCTGATAACCATGTCAAATAAAACATAACAACATGCCTTCATCTACTACTTTACCACAGTTGTGCTATCTATACAGCTAGTTTTCAACTTACAATTTTATGAACTGTAAAAAAAATAAGGCTCCAAAAAGGTTATTTTTTCATCCTCGTGCCTATTATACAGGCTTAAACTTGGAAGGCATATCACCACAAGCATTTAATTTTGATCATGTTCTCTTGGGTGTGGTTTTCTCTTTCACTCAGTCGTTTAGCATCAAAAGTACAGTGGCTTTGCAAGTTGAGAATCTAATGCCAGTGAGATTTATGTAGCCCATAGGTACAGAAATGAGTCCTATCAAACTATTTGCAGTTTAGACAATAAATAGTTTTCAGTGAAGTACTTTGTCTTTAAAGAAATTGAATTGCTTGAAATACAACTGATTTTATGCATTACTCCCCAGATTCTCATCTTTTTCTGCAACATTTCAGTGGATTCAATAAAGTTCATAATTTCAAAGATTTGTCATTACTATGTTGGACCTTTTAATGCAATGTTGGGACTATGTGTCCTGGGCTTCTGCATAGCATAATGCCTTTGGGTATTTATTAAGGTTGTGTTCAAGACTCTGTCCAAGAGACTGAAGGAATTCACAGGCGTTATTTTCATCCTGCCAGCATTTATCATTTGTCACAGAACCAGCGCAGCAGTCTGCCTCCAAAAGTAGCTCTATGCTACATTTCACAGAAATCAAACATTTTTTTCAATTATCTTACATTAAAATCTTATCAAAGATACCGTAGAACCAGTTTGGAGTTTTCCAGTCAAAAAGTTATGAAACCCCAGAAGAGCAAGTTTGCTAATTATGTGTTATATTACTATGAAAGAAGCGAGAATTGTTAAAGAATAAATCGGATCACATTTTGTTTCTCTGCTCTGTTGGAATTCTCTTGGGGTTCATTAGTAGATAGTTACAGAAAACAGGCATCCCAGAGAATGTACTGGAGAATATCATTTCCCTTAATTATTCCCTAACTAGCCTGCACAGGTTGATCTTGATGCAGAGGCAGTAGACTTCCACAGCCTGATATTTAAGTAGTTATTTTACTTGCTTTCAATTGTACTTATGTCCTGCTGGCACTAATAAGTATAGTGTATTATTCATAAAATGCATTTGCATTTTGTATTAGAAGGGAACAGGCCCTTTCAGACCATCCTGTCATGGTCTGGAATTTCCAAATATTCCCTTTAAGCTCTCTTCATTTGTGTTTCCAGGAAGCAGCAAGTAATAACTTGAGAAAATTACAAAAGAAATAAGGAAGGACCTCAAACCTGCCTGTTTGGTTTTTATGAGAAAGATTTGGTCTAGCCATTATGAAAGAGCCTGAATAATCATGTATCAAATCAACAGCAGTAACAACTCTCCTAGGGGAGTGCAGGGAATCCATGATAGCTCTTCAAACTGATAAAATACATAAGTATAAGCTTTTAAGCTTTACAGTTCAGCACTTGGAAAAAAAAATTGTAAAGAGAAAACAATACAAGATCAAAATAATTTTTGTGCCTGAACTATTTTTTTTTAATGAGGCAATTTTATCACATTGGAAACGCTTTGAATATCAAAATCTGTTGAGCAAGGACCTTAGCTGTCAACAGGTTGCCCTATGAAGTGGAAAAGTTATTTAAGACTTATAAATTAAATATGGAACTGCTTTTGTTTTCACTGATGATGCTGTTCTTTTCAGTGATTACGAATGAAGCTGAAACAGAGACCATTCTTTTGCTGCAACAACAACATCTAATTCCGCAATGTCCATTATGCCAAACCAAGGGCAGCAGTGCCCGCTTACACGCTCAACATATGTCAAGGAACATGTTGCAAACAGTTTTTACACAGGCAACAGATGGAGAACACCTTTATTTCCTTACAGTTCATCTGCCTCCTCTCTTTGTCCATGAACTTACAGTTTTGAATACGCTGGCTGATACTATAGCCCTTTGAAATGAATCTATTTGGCATTGTTGGTAAAAGTCTGAGAAAATTTTCGTTTGGATACAGTTCACGATCTGTTATAGGAAAATAATTTTACTTACCTTGGTGTTATGATGTAGGTAATTTTCTTAAGTCTAGATCTTATGTGGCAGCATTATAATAGTCTGACCATAGAATTATGATTTAATAGCAAGTTCCACTAGAAGATGGAGGTCTGTGATAGACAGTCTCAATTCAACATGTACTATACAAGCCCTCTCCATCAGCTCTGGGTGCTGTACCCAGGTAGGGATTAAGCGTGCCATGGTACAGACTATGAGTTTGTTCCATGCAAAGCCATCCTCCACCTCAAAGTGAAGTAGCTTCTTTTGAGTGCCATGTATAATCCTGAACTAATTCAAAGTGGTAAGGCAAAGCCACCTCCAGACACCCTGTGCTACTACCTCATACAAGTTACCACAATCTTAAATAAATACAGTTCCAAAGTACACAGTTCCAAAGTCAAAATCACATGTGAAATAAAAAGGATCAGTTTGGAGAACAGCTGAATAACTGATTCATCCGGATGCTTACAAAACATTGGCCCAAGTGTTTAAAGCAAAGCCTACGAGGCAGGCAAAGGCAGGCTCTTGCTGGAAGAGAGAGGGCTGCTGTGGTGACATAGGAAACTGTGACCCAGGCTACACACACCTGCGTTTTGCATGTCCTGCAGCACAAGAAATAGCCCTGGTACTCTTCCTTCAGCGGACCTTGTGCAAAGGTGAGCTATGCTGAGTACCCTGTTGCAGCAGCAGAATTAAACGCATTGCAAAAGGATTGCGCAGAGCACCCTGTCTATTATACAGCTGCCACGTGACCTGCACAGGAGGTTGTCCTCATACAGGTCAACAGTAGAGAATCCGACATTTAACATTTACTCTGGCAATTTCACAGACAAAAAACTATTGATCTTACAGGAGTATCCTGGGGCTGCAAAGCTTCACATCATGGTGCAGTGGCTAATCTGCCCCTGCTCAGAGCATTCCAAATCATGCAAAGTTTACACCAAACTACAGGGAAAGTGGCTTAGAATATATGAAAAATGTAAGGGAGGTGCAGAGTAACCTGGATTCTCTGTCTCTTCCACTGATAAAGGCAGGAAGGGAAGGCATGCTCGTAGTCTCCTCAGCATTGCCTCCCTGCTCTTCCTCACCAGTCCCAACCCTCCATTCAAGGCACAAAGGTGGAATAGCAGCCCTGAAAAAGGCTTACAGAGCTGAAACAATAAACAAGAACTAAAATAGTCTTATGCTTTGTGCATAACTATTAAGCAAATTGCTTTTCATAATTTTGTTCATACAAAGGATCAGAAGAATATGTGCCAAAATACCAACGCTGTTATATTATGTTTAAAGCTCAACATTTTACCTCTCACACCTTTTTAAGCACAATAGTTGAAGACAGAGATGAAAGACCATATTGTGCACCTGACGATTATGTTGTCTTACTCGTAACAAGTTACAATGATCTATGTAAATTAACATTTAGTTTAAAAGCCCATCTATTAAAGAGAGAGAAATCAGAGTTTCCTGAACACTGGTCTGCAAAGCTTCCTCCATTCCAAAACCTCCCGTTCAGGATCAGTCAGCCAAGCTCCTCCCTTCTCTGGGCCTGCGTGGCAGCACCCTCTCCTGCCAATATGCACAAGAAAGACACTAATTAGGGCCTGTCCATTTTGGTCTACAAAGATTACTTTGTTTTCTGTTGCATCTCTGTATACCTAGATGGTTACACAAATACTGGAAATAATTGATTAATCTACTGATAGTGTTTAAAAGCAGGCAAAGAACAGGTGAAACATTCGCTGTGAAATCTTGTATTGTGAGTTAACAAAAGATTTAATCACTCTGAGAAAAGTAATTTTGGCATGAAGTATGATCTAATGGGTAAAACAAAATGACTGACAAATAATGAGGCTCACTTCCAATGATTTAATCAATTATCTGAATGCCCTCAAAAGAAGACCACAAAGAAAACATCTGGAAGAGAAAAGATAAAATGTTTTTGTGAAATATTATTATGCTACAATAATAATAATGTAAAACAATGTTATTGGATTTAGCAAATAAGTATACACCCTTATTAAAAAAAAATAAAAAAAAAACCAAACCAAAAAAACCCAAAACCAACCAGAGTTGTTCTTATTTATTTAAAGGTAAAGCATGTTAGCAGAACAGAAAAAAAAGAGAACTTCTGATATTTAGAAAAGAATTAACTGCATTTCTCAGGAACTATGCTATTCAGATGTTACCACACCTCTTTCCACAATGTACAATGTGGATGCTCTCTATTCAGTGCTGACTGTGTCCACCCTAACTACTCCTTTCCCAGATCTCAGACTAGAATGCTATGGACATTGCTCTCCTTAGAGGTGCCAGTAGTTTTTCATTGCTTGTTTCATTGCCTTGCCGTGCCGCCAGCCCCAGCCATTCATTCCTACATCACTCCCTCAGTAAAGGCAGAGCTGCTTTATTACCACCAATGAGCAAGACACAACAGATCTAGAATTAGAACAGCCACACAGAAACAGAATGAAGAAACAAATTCCAAACTGCCACCAAGAATAATATCCAGAAAACTGTAACTTTAGGTCTCCAGCATCGTACTCTCTCTTTATCCCTTTCTCCACTGCCCTTTTCCTGTTGTCTTTCAGTCTAGCCGTCCTTCTCCTACTAAAGGCCTTGTCCAGAACACAATAATATAAATAAAACAAGACATTCTAATGTTGCTGTGTGCACGAAGCCTACAAGGTTTCCTTCCCACATTCACTGCAGGGTAAAATATGCAGGGGACTCCTGTCTCTTACACAAGAAGACATGAGGTCTTCAGGGCAGGAGTGTTCTCTTACTCGTTTTGCCACCTCTACCCTCCCAAATCGGAGAGTACCAGGTTTGAAAACCTTGCAAGCTGAGCATCAACCTGGCAGATAGGAGAGAATAGCAAAGAACTGCACAGACATGATACGCTACAGTTTTCTCTGTTCTCTGAGCAATGCAAACAAAGCACCTGCCCACTTCACAAAGCACTTCATGGGTGAGCCTCACTCCTCTTAGGGTTGTCATCACCTCTACCTGCATTTTCTTGCTATAAGGATATTGGACTGTTGTTAAGGAGCTTATTACCAGTTACTGCTATTCTAAAGTGGGCTGCATTTGAGGCAATAGTCTATCTTTCATGAGGACTACTTATCCTATGAAAAGTATGTCTGAATATGCTCATTAGTATTAAAGCTATCATATTCATCAGCTGGAAACAATACCCAAAGTCCCAATGTCGGTATTACCAAGCCATGATTTGGTGTAGGTAAGGATATAAAAAATGTTCTCCTTGATTAATTCATAAATGAAGATGGATAACTGAGGAGGAGTTGACATTAAACAAAGCAATCTTCAGGGAACATTGTGAGCTCTTGTCTGCTCTACTGGGAAATATTCTGCAGGACTCAAAAAAGCTTGTTTATCAAGGTAAATATGTCAAGAAGGAGTTATTCAGACATAGCCTGAAAACAATACAGCTTTTAAAAACAACCTACTTAAGGTATTGTGAGGACTCTTCCCCAGAGAAAAGCATTCAGAATGTCATACAAACAACAAATAGAAGTAATCAAGTTGTAAACCAATAGAAGAACAAACAAACAAAACAAAAAATAAAAACAACAAAAAAAAGAAAAATACAAGGACAGATACACAGTTTTGTTTAGAAATAAAAACATCAGTAAAGACTGGGTCCAGCTGACCTACCCTGGGATTTTCCTACCTACCTTCCTACTTCCTTTCTGTCTTGGCAATTCATCCCTACCTCCACCATCATTTTCCTGCTCCAGCCTCTCCTCCTCCCCCTCCCACACATAAAGAGTCTTCCTCTCCTTGCACCAGTCTTACACCTCCTCTACACCATGGCTGCTGTCATCTGAGGAGGGAGAGGAAGAAAAGCCCGAGAACGGAAATGGTTTAGAAAGTCAGGGGTGGATTTGGAAGGCTCTGGAAAGTGATGCTTGCTTCTGCCAGGCTAGGGGCTGGTGGGGGCAAGAGGGCTGATAATGGCTGCAGTCACAGCCCCACCTATTCACAGAACCACAGAATGGTCAGGGTTGGAAGGGACCTCTGGAGATCATCTAGTCCAACCCCCCCACCAGAGCAGGGTCACCTACAGCAGGTTGCACAGTATTGCATCCAGGTGGGTTTTGAATGTCTCCAGAGTGGGAGACTCCACAACCTCTCTGGGCAGCCTGTGCCAGTGCTCTGCCACCCTCAAAGTAAAGAAGTCCCTCCTCATGTTAAGATGGAACTTCCTATGTTCAAGTTTGTGCCCGTTACTGCTTGTCCTATCACTGGGCACCACTGAAAAAAGACTGTTCTCATCTACCTGGCACCCTCCCTTTAAGTATTTGTAAGTATTGATAAGATTCGATTCCTCCCTGGCAGGAGCATTTAAACTCGCCTACCCACGTGCATGCTGATAGGTAACAAGGGCTCTCAGACACACTCCGACCAGCCAGCCTAAACCAGAGGGAACACTCAATCATTTCCAGCAACATCTCTTAGACTCTAAGCAGTGGCCTACTTCACCTAATAGTTAAAGCTACATGCCATATCCAGATGTTATAAATTCCTGGATGAAGTTCAACACCCCCAGGAAACCACAACATAGACAATACTTTTTTTTCCCCCCTCCAATTTGAAGACACCATTTTAAAAATTAAGTCAACATCTGTACAAAGTCGACAATACAATCAACTGTCAAGACTGAATAGACACAATGTACCAGCACATGCAGAGATTCATGCATCTGATTTGATATGCAGCAAGTCTAGAAAATCAAAGCACTAACATTTGATTCAGTAGTCAGAGTAAAAAAAAAAAGGCTTTCAATTCAATATTAATTACCCCAGGATATAACACAAACTGAAATAAACATAGGTCAGGCCAGAACCTTAAATTGAGGCCAACAGGCTTTTACTCAAACTTACGTTAATTGTCATATTACTTTCCTTAGTCAAATCAGCAGGTAAAACTTTCCCAAAGCAGACTTTTTGCTAGTCAGAGCTGAGTGTTTTTTAAATACCTGCTTCTTATTGCTTTCATCTTCTTCACTTTAGATAGTCCCATTAGGCCAGCTCAGAAGTTTGAGATAAGTAACTCAGAGTAATCAAGTATGATGTACATAAAGCAAACACTTCTATTAGCGATTGCTTTCATCAGTCAAATGCTGATAAAAGCTGTGAACCTAACCCCTCAGAAATCATCGCTTTTAATTCCAACAATAAGACAGAGAGCATGCCCTGCACATCCTTAGATTTAGTACTATGATAGGATTATCCTCCAGGAAAATCTTTGCAGAAAAATTATTGGCATAGAAAACCCTCTATAGAAAGGTTGAGAACTAATTGATTGTAACCAGGATAATGTAATATGCCCCACTACTTTCTCAGAGAATGGTCAGGAATCAGGACAACTTGGAGTAGAATCTGAATCAGAATGGCTGTGAATTTCAAAGCTACCCAAAGGACACGTGTCTGTGCAGTGGTCCATTAAATCTTTTTATAGTGATAACAAAAAGACTTTGGATTCGGCTAGAAGGGAGTGGGGGAGCCTTTTTAATACAAGGTTCCTCCAACTCGTCCTCCCAAATGAAAGGATCATTAGGGCTACAAAGGCAAATCTGATTTTCAAGCTGCAGAACAATTCTTGCTTCTGCTACATGAGCTACAATATGGGTATGAAGACGGTTTCCTTTCATCGTCGCTTCTTCTGTTGTTCAGATTTAGACTTGTAAGAATGATCTTCAAGGGTATTTCTTTGCCTTTCAGTTCTTCCTTTCTTCCTCTCAGACATCACATTTTAGAAGCAGTCTCATCATCTCAAATTCAATCTGTCCAAACGTGACCTTTCTAACTTAACAATTCCTCTCTTCTGTTTACCTTTTCTAAAGCATTTAACAACTCCACTGCCCTTTCTGTCTCAAGATTTCCCATAAAAACAAGTAAGTCAAAACTATATGAAAATTATAAGGAAAACTGCTTGGAAACATGACAAAACAGAAGTCTTTTGGTTTTCCACCATTATTAGAACAACATCAGAAAAAACGTCACACACTACTGCAGCCCCTTATGTCCTTAAGACAAAGTGACATATTCTGGAATTTGGAAAGGTTTGCACCAAGAAACTAATGTTAAAGTGTCATCATTAGCACTTATGCTAATTTAGCAAGCCAAAAAGATCAGGTCATATAGAAATTCTGTCATTCTTCTGACAAAAAAAAAAAAAAAGCAAAACTCATTCTCCTAATTAAAAAGTATCTTGATGTCATTTCTTACTCACAATAGCTTCAACTGAGAAGAAACAGTTTCTTCTTCATCATGACTTAAAGAAGTATCTGGCCCTCACCCACAAACATGCAACAGCTATTGAAACAAATCTGTATTTGGTCTCTACTATGGAGATTTCCACAACCTGCAGCTACTAATGGAATCAAATGGATAGATGCGACTGCTATTACACTTTAGAAAATAAGATATTGGCCTTTGCTTTACTGGTCACTAAGTTTTTTCCAGTTTGTTTCTGTTATTTTTCCTCCAATTCCTAGCTTCTAAAGGAATTTACTGGTTTATGATAATACTGGTCCCTATCAAGTTACCTTCTCTTCCACCTCTTCTTCTTCCTCTTCTCTGGGATTTGTTTTATAAATAAGGTTTATTCCCTATATAAGCTAGTTTCTTTTTTAAACAGCATGGCTTTCCCTTCCAATTATGGAATTGGGGCTTTGGGGGCATCTAATTAAATGTTCTTAAACTGCTCCCAATTAATATCACCCTATTTCAGTTTAAATTGTCTTCCACCTGAATGGGCTTATAATTGCTTTCTAATTGCTAAGTTAGTCCTTTCAAAATACAGAGTAGATATTTGTTAATGATCTGAACTATAGCATATGTAACTCAAGTTAAAATGTCGCCTTCATAACTTAGGTTTTGCATGTTTCATACATTATATAGAGCTGATTAATTAATTTTCTAGTTTGCCTCAGTGTTTTGCTGCAGAAATCAGCTTGCATGCTACATTCATTGTACTATAGCTTTTATAACAGTGATCAATTAACATTAATGTAAATAAACACAGTGAGTGTTATTTTCCTACTTATTTTAAATACTCATGAAACTGTGGGTTGAATAGCAATATAATCTGTGCTAATAAGCAAGGAGAAATTACGGTTGTTACCAGTTTATTTTCCAGCTATTTTAGAAGGAGAAAGGGAATTTAATAGCATATTTTGACACAGAAAGAGCACCACTTTAGGGCCATTCAGTCTCTGTTCTAATATTTTCATTTCAGAATACACGCTGCCTCTTCAAATTCTGACTTTATTAATATTCATTTTTATGTAAGTGACTTTTAAATTGAATGACACACAAAGCCACCTCATGCATTTCTATCTGCATGCAAGTGAGCAATATAACTGGAATGCTTACTGCTCAGAATGATTTTGGTTACTTTTTTTTCTGCAGAAGAGGACTGCATTTGAAGCTCTCTTTAGAATGAAGAGCAAGAAGTCATCTTGTACTTTCCACAGTTTTCACTGATGATGTAGAGAGACTATCTCGTTTCTTTCTGTGCTTCCATGACCAAATTCTAATGGAGAGATATGAAAAGTTAGTATGAAAGGATTCTTCAGCGTTCCTCCAGTTAAGAAGCTTAGTAAGAGTTCACATTATTTAACACACTCTTACTAGTAATTCTTGACACTGAAGTCATTCATAATTTGGACTAATATTAGAAATGGGCACACTTCAAAGGAATAGAAGATTAGTTAGGATAAGCACACAAAATCTGAAAGCTCAAGTAGCCACCTCAGTGCTGGAAAACCCTCAAATATGCTGCCTGACACTAAAAAGCAGGTGTAACAGTGATACTGAAAAGCCTTAGCAGGACGACACACCTCTGTCATAAGAGAACACAGACTGTGGCAAAGGACAGTCCTGGCCCCCAGATGCTTAAGGCCTAAAATAGATGAGAAATATAAAAAAAAAAAAAAAAATGAGGATTAAAGGAAGAAAAGGCGAAAGCTGAAATGCAAGTTAACAACTCAAGCTGGGCTCAATACTGCTATGGCTAACTTCCTTGCACTACCATAGGTAAACTCAGGTATTTCATTTTGCACCATACATATATATCCACTTTGTATTATAGTCTGAGCTGGCCAGTAGCAAGAAACTTAGTCAACAGCTGAGGTTTTACCGGGTAGCACTTTTCAAGGAGCATCGTGGCCAAATTTGATCATAAAGAAGGGTATCTGTACATGTGCAATAAAAAACAAATTCAAGATACGGAGCTACTGGCCAGAGTCCAGTGAAGGGTCACTAAGATGATGAAGGCACTGGAGCATCTCTTGTATGAGGAAAGGCTGAGAGAGCTGGGACTGTTTAGCCTGCAGAAAAGAAGGGTCGGGGGAATCTTATCAATGTATACGGATACCTGAAGGCAGGGTGCAAAGAGGACAGAGCCAGGCTCTTTCCAGTGGTGCCCAGTGACAGGACAAGAGGCAATGGGCACAAACTGAAACACAGGAGGTTACCTCTGAACATCAGGAAACGTCTTTTCACTGTGAGTGTCACTGAGCACTGGCACAGGTTGCCATTCGTGTACGCTTCATGATTGGAAAAGAAGAATCTATAATTCAAGAGAAAATGAAACTCTTTGTTCATTACATAAGCTATTAGCAGTTCCTAATTTAATATAGTAATTCTCTCAGTGTAGAAGAGATGTTTACAAAAAGAGCTAAAAGACCATCTTTTTTTTAAAAAAACCCCAACCAAACAAAATCCCTCTCAAAATTAAGTTTCTTAGTCCCGACTTGTAACCTGAAGAAGTAGTTTTGTTTTGAGCAGTAAGACCTGCATGTCTAACACTAAGCATGTGCCTATGCACTTTGCAGAACCTACATGGTTTCTGCATTATTAGTAGCACAAAAGCTTCCATTACTTGTGATACAGAATTCCAGTTTGCAACTCTTTTCTGATAACTGCGCTAGTTTCCTGAAGCACCAAGGAATTCTCGATGCTCTCAGCATTTGAAAATGCATCTATCAGCGCTGAAGTTAGTTGCAGAATTGGTATTGAAGATGCACCTGGCGTGCTGTTGAGCAAGACCACATAAATCTAACCTGGCACTTCACAATTTCTTTAACCTTCTCTCTGACAAGACAAACATAAAAAGAATGAATATCATAGCTAAAGAGGTGAAGGCAGAATTGCACTCCCAAAGTTTAGCAGAAATTTAGGTGGTTATTCATTTCTGTGGAAAGTATTACCCCAAGACTGATCTACTGAGGAACATTTCTTTAGTCACATTCACTTCATATAGTACAGCAGCTAATTTTACTCCTTGATCAAGGAATCTTTCTCACATTAAGCACAAGAACATAAATTCTGTATAAAGTATGTCCTAAGGCCTCTCTTTCAGATTGACTTGTATTTCAGCATATTACTAATATGTCTTCTGTTTGTTTTTATGTTTTCTGATCACAAGCTTTCCTTCACCCAAATGTTATTAGCTTGTGAGCTACGTGCCCCTAACAATGTTTCAGATAAATTATTGCATGAGGATAGAAGAATGGTTGAGTCCCAATAAACAATGCTTACACATTCATGTTTATTTTATTTTTTCATTAGAGACAGGTGTATTAATCTGAAAACAAGGAGGATTTTCCAGTAACTAAATGGCATTTTTAGAAACTTTGGCAATTATCAACAAATTCTTCTTGCTATAGAAATATTTCAGAGTAACTTCTACAGAATGATTTCTTTTAGATTTTTTTTTCAGTCTTCATCTTTCCAAACACTGTACGCTGGTATACCTGTGTGCCTGCTACAGGAAGGACCTTCAGCCTTTCTAGTTATGCAACAGTCACTAAAAATATTATTCAGTGTTCTCTTAACTTGTACACTCTGGTATTTAATTATCATTTTTACCTGAAAACTGAATGAAGTCATGGACACATTTGCAGTTAACAACTCAAAAAAATCTAATTCAGTTAGAAGTAGTGAATCATCAGTATAAGATAATATAGGCAAATTTTACTTGCAAATTAATTCCTTCATTTTTCCATATGGGAACAATTTTAAAGAAATGTTGGAATTAGAAATAACTAATAACAGTTTTATTCATAATGGTATTCCTCTGGAGACTGTTAATTTGACAGAGAGACGTGTTTTAAATACAATAGAAAAAAATAATCTGTGTACTAGAAGAGTTCTAAATCTGTTCATTCGGAATCTAAAATCTGGCCTGGATTCAAGAATTTCTTTTGGTTTTGTTATGCACTAGTTTCAGAAAAAAACCTAATAGGAAAAATTTGAAAGTTTTAAGTGTATCTTGATCAGCTTTTTCAATTTCAAATCTGTTTAATCAAAATATGCATTTTTTCATACTGGTTTATTTTCATTATTCACTATTTTAAATAAGAAATTTAAAATACAAAAAAAACCCAAACCAAACAGAACCCTCCCTTCAGCCTTAAAACATCCCTCTTATGGAACAAAGTAAACCTATTAAAAGTATTTTTCTCACTTCATCTTTAGAATCTGACTCTCTTCAAATATTGAAACTGTATTATTAATTTGACTTACACAGGTGCACACACATACCCAGATGATGGAGAATATCACCTAGCTAGCCAGAGGTAGCTACACCAAGCCTGCACTGAGGAACATCTTTGTAAAACATTTGTAAAACAACTGAGAATCTGAGTAACAACTGACTGGTGTGATTTGGGGCCATACAGTATGGCACCAGTAAGGAAAACGTGGTTCCAGGGAATGAGAGCTGACACAAACAGCACGTCATCTCTATTATTTCTAACATCCTCTCTTTGCTCAAAGATCAACGTTATTCTTCATGTACTGAGAGGCAGGCAAAACGGGGGAACTGGAGATGTTTTTTCCATCCTCCTCTGTTATGGGTTTCTTTGCTACATCTTTTGTATCACCAGATGGTAGAAGACAGCAGAGGTTTCTGTTGGCCACATGCAGTAGGTCGCAGGTGGCATTTGGGAGAGGAAGGTGCAGGCAGGAACACCACAACGTTCCCACCTGCATCCCCCTGCTCTCTGCTACTATCCCAAAGACAGAGACTCCTGCCCGAGAGTAAGCAGGAGAGATAAGTCTCTGCTTTGCTCCACTGGCATTACTCCCAAAAGCGAAACATGCCAGTCAGGCTGAGTAGACTCATATACCTCATTTCTGAGGAGGAAAGGAGAGCTATATTGCTGACTCGGGATGACAAGGAATGGCTCCGTCTAGTAAAGGAAGGCATCTGTGTCAAGATTGCAATAGTGGATTCAAAAGCAACTGTAAGTACAGGATTTCTCCAGCATATTTCCTTTCTTCTTACTCATAAAAAACTAATCGACACTGTCACCCGCTTTGCATTCAGTGGCAGGAATATTCAACACACGGGCTTTGAATGTTAAGAAACTTTGATGCAAAAAATTCTCCTGGGAAGAAGACAGAAACCCGTGCACGGACTGGTGAGTCCACCCCAACAGCTAGGTTTTCAGGTATTGGATACAAATAACAAGTTTTTTTACATATCCTTTGCATCCTGGAATGCTTGACAGGATGATTCAGGAAACACCTTGAGGTAGCAATTCTATTTGAAAACAAAACAAACAGCCATCTCACACACAAATAAAATTACAATATAAATAAGTATGAATTTTATGTTCAGACCCTTCAAGGACATACTTAGACCATTAACTAGTTCACTTTCAGTGCTAATAAATACTACTTTTACTTTTAAACTAAGTATTCATTTTCACAGGCAGAAATTAAGCATATGCTTAAATATAAACATTAAATTCCCAGCTACAAAGCAAAGCCTGAATTACTTTAGCCTTCATCTGCCAAAATCTATGATGCCAAAATATACTGCTAGAATCAGAAAAACGTTTTAAAGCCTTCCAGACCACTAGAGAATATACTCTACAGAAACATCCAATCACTATGTTAAGAATGTTAAAAGATTTTAAAAGTTATATTCAATTGGAATGTATTTTTCAATGAAACTTCAAATATGAAATTTTGAAGTTTCACTGAAAACCCTAAACCAGTTTTCCACTGGCAATCTGAAGTTCCCAACTTAAAAATACAGGCTTCTAGAATTACCTTAGTAAATCTAGATTTACAAATTGTAGTTACTACATGAACTATGCTTTTTTCAATACAAATTTTCAATCTCCTCTTCAGGAAGAATGAAGACAAAAGGTTGTGTGGGAGCAAAAACTACATTTCTAGTCAAAACATTTTTGATTTACAGCTGAAATATTTGAGTCAAACAACCTGCTGAAACCAATAAACAACAACAAAAACCCCAGCTCACAATACCTTTATAACATCCCCACCTCACTGGAGATCGAACAAACAGTTTCAACAGAAAATATGTATCACTCCTGCATGATATATCTTGCATGTAAGTATTTTACACAACTTGCACTCCTGAAGGGTAGCTGAAGGGACATTTAAGCATCCTAAAAAGTTAAACTCAAGGAGGACTGGTCTATAAATTACTCTAAATCACACTCTGCCAGCTCATGTTGATAGCTCTTGGTCACAGCCATTTGCTCACACCGTGCATAGGAGGCGACACTAGTCATTGCAGTAGGATGCATTATGGAAACTAAGAAGGGAAGTATCCTAACTCGTTTTTCATTAAATTTATCTTTCATACATTTTTACATAATTACATTGCCTTTGAAAAAAACACACAGCTGTTTTACTGTGGGATTCTGCAAAATTTAAGCATTTCCTACAAAATACATGAGAAGAGTTAATGCATAGTTTCACATCTTATTACATATTGGCTCACATTTCCCAATGAACAGTATTTATATGCACTGATATAAAAACATATAAAGTGTATTTAATATCAGAAAGAACAATTGTGCCTTTAAAGAAGGATCCATTAGAAAACCTAACAACTATTTCTTTAATTAGCCATACTTTTATGCATCAACTGTGACACAGTCACAGTAACACAAAATTATGGGAAGGCAAATTAACAATGTGCACAGAGTACTTGATAATTAAACATTTAATAACTATTTGCAAAGATTCCAACAGCAGCATGCCAAATTTGTGAACTCTAGCTACTAATTGTAAATTGCTCCTTAACCTGCAAGATGCTGTGAGCCATCTGTGTGGGATTGGTTAAGTCATGCTTGTGAGATCCTAAGTCTGGCAGCCTCAGGTTTGAGCCTCAGTACGAAGCTGAGGGTCTGGGATGGAAGTGGTCTTGTTTTCTTGAGGGCCTCCTCTAAAAAATCTGATGGTCTTAACAGACCTCACGTTTCAACGAAAATCTGTTCTTTGTGATATACAGAATACTCATTCCCACTGTTTTAAAATGCATTGAAGTTATACAGATTTACTAAAGGGGGAAAAAAATCATTAACATGTTTCATTTCCACTTCAGCAGAGCAAAACATTAACATATCTTATAGATATCAAATATGCTCATCCAGGTCTATGCAATAATTTCAAAAATAGATGAAAAATATTCCAAAGATATTTCTAGTAACAACTTTCATCTGTGGATGGTGAACAATGTGGTAAAATATATACTAAGAAAACCCCACAGTTTCTGTATATAGAGAATTATGATGCTTATCCACTATAAATTAGACAGTTATGAAGGAGACGAAATTTCTGTTAATATCAGGGTTTCAGAGCATTCTCTGGCATTTTTGACAAGTGTATGGGCAGGATCACTAATTTTGTTTTCAAAGAAGTAACAATTTTCTTTTGCACAGATTTGCTTCAAATATATATACACACATACTCACAAAACAAAAGAACTCCAAGAATCGTAAGGCTAGTTCTACTGCACTGCTCCCTTATGGTGTTGAAGAATAAATAGAAAATCTCAAACAAACGAGGTCACATACTTGGAGATAAGTAACTGCCATATTTGCAAACAGTGAGACTGGTATTTATTCCTTATTTTTTGTCAACAGCCTAGCCTGACAAACAAATTAATTTCATGGTAAACTCCAACTCTTGCTGATAACCACCTGAGGTGATACCAAAAATATTTTTAAAAGTAAGGCGGATCTTAAAGCCTGCTTGCTTGCACTTCAGATAAACACTTTGGATGATTGTTGGGTCTCAGAATCCACACTGTGATAAGAAATTTTGTTGCATGGACACATTTCAAAATTTCCTAGGCTGTCTGCAGGAGATGAAAGTGTATTTTTAACTGATGCACGGAGCACAATATACATGAATATAGCATGAGGCATTCTTCTAAGGTGCACTTTTGCTTCAATAATCAAAATATATTTTGGCAATAATATACATATTGGCAATAATCCTTGCCTCCTGACAAAGGGCATTGTCTAAAACCTTGAACCTCCATATTACCCGTACAACCAGTGGTGCTTAGTGGGTGTTTCTGAAGGCCTTTCACATTGAGACCCAAGCAAGAAATCCTTCCCTCCCTCTCTTTTAGTCTGTAACAGCACTAAATTATCCATCACCTTTTTTCTTTGCGAAGATAAAGAAGAAGGTATTTTCTCCACAGGGAAAAGATTGATCTTTTGCCTCATCATCTAAAGGACAAAAAACTATTCCTCCAATAGCGCAAACGCGAGATCCAGGCTGAAACCTGCCAGAAGAATGACTGAAGTCACAAGTACCACATATCACGTAAGGTCAACAGGTGGAATATTTTTCCTGAAATCAAACGGGAGTGCTGCCAGATAGAGAGCACTGAGGTCAAATGGAAAGCAAGCAAGAACAAACCCATTGTACTGGCTAGAGCATACAGGAAGCATAACCCTGATTTCAGAGCTAGCTTTGAGCATGCTTGGTCCTGTTACAGGAGACTCTGCTAACACTGAAAGGCAAAAAAGGCAAAGTCTAAAAATTGTCATTGAAAGACATTTGAATTTTGACTCTCCCCATGTTAGATGCTGGGTTTCAGAATCCTACTAAACTGCAGAATAGAGTTTCTTTTATTCATTTTTTCTGAGGAATTGATTTCTCCCGTTTGGTTATTTCGAGAGACTATAAATAACTTCAGTTATTTGAGAGACTATACAGTTCAGGCTTTCTTGACCTAATATTTCTGTAGCCATTTCTTAAGCTATATGGGTTAAAAGCGGGTGCTACTTCTATGCTTACATCAGGTGGGCTTTTCACACAAATTTGATTTATATCAGACACCTGTGTATTTGTGGTCTTTGTCACAACACACTCCTGAGCGGAAGGTAAACATTTCTGTTTAACTGAGTGCACCTCAATGTTATATGAATGTTATTTTTTGTTTGTTTTGCTCTCCCTCACCACAATCACTTTGCATAATGAGATGTGGCACTACTACAAGTTCAAACCCCAGCTTATGGACTGCATGAAAGAAACTGTCACTTGTAATCATTATCAGTAAGGGCTGGGGTTTTTTCTGTGTTATGTGTAGTGATAGTATTTTATTTCCCTGCTTCTATTATTCACAGAGCTGCTAACTTAAGGTTGTGATAGTGCAATTCATGATAATGCCTAGAGACATTTAGAGAATTCCATTTAGGGAAAACTCCATGATTATTTATTTTTCACTAATTCACTCATGTACAGAGGCAAAGAGCACGCTCAAGGAGAAAAAGAATAATTGCCCCACTTTTTTTTCACCGGGTTGTAGTAAGTCTCTTACATCAAAAACTATCCTCATAACCATCTAACTAAGGCTTTATCTTGCTAACAGAACTATAACTTGAGATCATTAGGATATTGAAGGCATAATAAAAAGAGGAAATATACAGCTTTCAGTTCATCACAAAGTTTCTCAATATCCTGGCTTTGTCTAGGACAATTGCTTAAGTATGCATTTAGGACTGGCAGCAAGCCAACTGTTTGTCCCTTAAGCTGAATAGGCACTTTGGCAAACTCCACCCCTCATAGCAAATGAGTTTTCAGAAATCGCCCTTCTCCTCTGAGCCGATCACCTGGAACAGTGCCAGACTCGATATATCCTGAAAGAGGCTGGGGGTGGCGGGGGCGAAGTGCAGAGAGGAGAGAAATCCGGAAAGAAAGTTATATAAAGGAGAGCAAGCATTTAAAAAAAAAAAAAAATCTTCAGAGACAGTCAGAAGATAACATGCCAGATGAAGGAAGCAGCAAGACAGGAGAGTAGCGTAGCACAGTCCCTCTCAGTGCAATGCAGTGTAGCACAGTGTAGCACAAAAAATGCTCAGGTTTTGTGCTGTCTATGAGGCAGAGTGCTTCCACCGCAACGCCTGCCTACTTCCACTTTGAGATTGGGTTTGCAGTTTCCTTTTCCTCTGGCAACTTCTTACTCTTCAGACTGAACTACTCCACCTTGTACTCCACCTTTTTGAGTCTGTATCCATACTTCCACTGGGCCTCTTTCTTCTATCCTGTTTGACTATCAGAAAAATAACAGGAAGACAATATAACAATATAGAATCATAGAATGATTTAGGTTGGAAAGCACCTTGAAGATCATCGAGTTCCAACCCCCCTGCCATAGGCAGGGACACCTCCCACTACACCAGGCTGCCCAAGGCCACATCCAGCCTGGCCTTGAACACCTCCAGGGATGGGGCCTCAACAACCTCTCTGGGCAACCTGTTCCAGTGCCTTACCACCCTCAGAGTGAAAAATTTCTTCCTAATGTTCAATCTAAACCTGCCCTCTTCCAGTTTAAAGACATTCCCCCTCGTCCTATCACTACATGCCCTAGTAAAAAGTCCTTCCCCAGCTCTCCTGTAGGCCCCCTTTAGGTACTGGAAGGCTGCAATAAGATCTCCCCGGAGCCTTCTCTCCTCCAGGCTGAACAGCCCCAACTCTTTAGCCTCTCCTCATAAAAGCCTCATTACATTCAGAAACAGGGTTAAAATTAGGCTCTGAATAAAATAAGCTTCTATCTTCTTTGTTCTGTAGATTTTAGCCTTCTACTGAGTGGAGAAAACGCCAGACATTTTGCAAGTAGGGAATGGAGATATATTTGTGCCTTTATCCCCCCCTTATAAGACATGAGCAACTTATAAGAAGGTTTACACTCACACGTGCACAGCACACGCTTCTCAAAATTGAGACGCCTCTGATTTTAGTCCTACACAGTATGCTCGAGCTTCTTTGTAAATTACTAGAGTGTGCCCACTCCATTTTATGAATGTTCCATGCCAGGCTTGTGGAAACCAGAGAGGCCCTTGTCAGTGGCCTGCCTTGGATCCCTGAAGACCCTTGTCAATGGTCTCTCTCTGCTGGTGCCAATCACTGAACTCTAGCACAGGACATCAGAAAAAGGATGCACCTCCCATAGTTTCCCTTCATGATGCTCAGGCTGCACACAAGAGGAGTCTAAAGGGTAAGATGGAAGAACATAGGACTGAGTTGCAGGCGTGAAAGAGCAAGGGCTATAGAGACAGCAACTAGTGAATTCGCAGAGAAGGAAAAGAGAGAAAATGAGGCACATACAAAAGAGTGGAAGGAAGATAAGACAAATGAGCACACAAAAGTAACAAAAGTAAAACCATCTCTAGCTACATAATCAGCTCCAACTTCCAACAGAGTGTGCATTCAAAATTCTGAGAAAGCCTATTTGTTGACTGATAGTAAACAGCTGAAGAATATGTTACGTCTCCTCTAGGGGCTTGCTCCTTCTTTTTCTTTTCTAAATGAAAGTAACATCTATGTGCCATAGATCTAAATATCTGAGTTTGTTATGCATTCAATAACTCCATGGAAATATTTCTCCTTTTAAATCTCCCTACTCTTTTTTGCCACCTCATACATTATTTTTAAAGCAGCCTCGAGATGAAATGCTAAAACCTATGTCTAGCAGGAAAAAATACTGCATCATTTAGTAGCTTTTGCAAAGACACTGCAATGAATCTTATTTGGCCCATCTTAGCAACTAGACCAAAAGTTGTTTGCAAAAACAAATTTTCTCCTGTCATTTTCCAAAGTTTGGCTGCTTAAGTTTTTGATCTTAACAAGTTGCATATGTCATTTCTTAGACTATGAAGGTGAACTGAGTGATTTGGCTACAGATTCCTTTTCAACTTTCTGTTTAGTGTCCACAAAGCACAATGTCTTTGGCTCACAGTCAAACAGGCAGTCTGGAAATTGCATTAAATACCCAGCTTTCTGAAATCTGGGTTCATCCAAATTCAATTTCTGAAATCTAATATGGCCTTGTGTCTCATCTTTAAAAAAAAAACCTAATGAAACCTTACAGTAGAAGCAGCCGAGTGCAGTAGAATGAAGTCATTACAATATTCAGGCTAAGATGCAGATTTAAAAGATCCATTCACAATGCAGACAATCCCCACCTCATTTTTACCCTACACTTAGAGATTATTACACCAAAAATGTAATATATGAACTGCTGGGGTTTTTTTTGTTGGTTTGGGTTGTTTTTTTTTTTCCTCTGAGGGCATAGAGGGAGTGGAGCTGTACTTGATGCCAAATCCTGCATATTTTTACTGTTCAGTGGATCAATATTCCTACTCTGCTTTCATGACCCCCTTTCTTCCTTCACTAGCAAAACAGACCTTAAAAGCTGGCCAATACTTATGCAAATTATTTGGTGTAGAAGGAAGGAAGCATCGTAAAACTATCTACTAATTCACATTGCTGGAACAGTGGAGTAAGGTTACCAATCTCAAGAGAAAAAAGGCAGCAGAAAGGAAGTAGGGTGGTCTTGACAACTGCTGGTCCATGGCAGGGTAGACACTAGGCAGGTTCCACTGTGCTGCAGCAAAATCAGACCCAGCCCTGGGAGACATCTGTTGTAGAAGGAGGAATGAAATCGCACATTTCCCGAGTGAAAGACAGAATGAACGGTAAAGTGGATGGCCATGTCCTTACCCTTCCACAGGTCTATAGTTAGACCTCAACATTTTCCCTCTATGATAAAACACACAAAATCCCCGGAGAACTATGCTGGACAATTACACATATGATCAAAAGTCTTATGGATAGGCCTCTGAATTAGTGAAGGGTAGGGGAAGAATCCCTGTGGGTGACTGAAACTGGTAATTATTTAAGTTAAGCACAGCACTGAGGCTAATTAGGAAGAAACTCAAAGGAACAGAAGGTCAGTTGAGTTCGATAGACCGATGGTGCTTTTTATTGGGTTTCGTCTCTCAATCACAATCTTATGGTTTCTAGGCAGCAAAGTCTAGTCACATGTCATAGCAATTCCCCTAGCATCTAGTCAGCCAGAAAAGACAGGTAGCAGGTATAAGCAGAGATTTGCTTATGAAAGACAATTTCAGCTGCAATGCAGAGCTGGTATAGTTTATGGTTTTAAATCTGTGTCTGTTCAGGCTGGTGATCTCTTTGCTGGTTTTTCATACAGTATCCTTTATTTTGTTCCATTACTGCTATAACATTCTTTCAAAATCCTTTAAACAATCGTTTAACAACAGCAAGGTATATTTACCGGCCTACCAGCTTACCTGCAGAGCATCTCCCAAAGCTATTTCTAGATTAATTTCATGTCACTGAATTGTCTCAATAACTGGTAATAACATGCCATAGCTAGTAATATCATGTCAATCTACAATGCAGCCAGAAAGAAACTACTGAAATTACATGTTCTATATATACTCTCTAATCAAAAAAGTGGAAAGTCAAATAGCTAAAGACATAAAGAACAGACTAAGATGTGACTGGCAGCACAGTTCAAATATTAGAGGATATGCTTCAAAATAAAACAAAATTAAAAGAAAAAATACTGTACTAGCAGAAAAAGAAATCACTGTCATAACAAAATTTGCATGTATATAAAATTCACATTCAAACTGAGCATGAGAATTTTAAATTCCTTGAAGAATATTGCACAAGCAGTGCTCTTCAGGCTTCTGCTTTTTCTGGTACCATGGGGCAAAGATCTCCATAGTTAGTAGCTGTAATCAGGGGCAAATCAGGAGAATAAAGCTGTTTTGCTTTCAGTTAGTAACCAGGTGTACTAAACGTGCCTGGCTAATTCTAACTTAAAACATACCATTCCTCGGAATCCCAGAAAAAAGTACAGACTTTAACAATGATGACCGAGAGGCAGAAAGACACCTTTAGGAAACAGCAACACACAAAGCAGCAGCAGCAACTGAGACACTCAGCAAGTAATCAAACCATTTCAGAGACTAACTCTCCTGCAAAGCGTTGTGGGGAAAGTCTGAATTCAGCAATGATATTTTTCATCCTGCAGAAAGCCAAATCCAGAAGCAGTGAGAGGGCTTAAGCTGCAACTTCATTTTTCATTAAGATGATCAGCATTTGGTGGCTGTTATTCCAGCTGTTTTGTCATTTCAGTGTTAGTGTATTCAGAGTTCTTCGCCTCCTGCAGAAAGCCCTGGCTATTAGCAATACCCCAAAGCAGAATGAGCTGCGGCTCAAACCTACCACTGCTCCACAACAGAGTGACAGAGCAGCATCCAGGCTATCGCTTCACCTTCCGTGTAAAGTGAATTTAGCTATGCATTTTCCATAGTCACAGGTCTCCATCATACCATAAAATCATCAAAGTGTTTCTTAGATGCAGCCCATACGTAGAACAGCTAATGCAGATTCAGATTTTAATTCTGTAATTCCCTAATAAAAGCCAGTATCTTGTTTAGAACAACACAGCGTACCAAGCACTGTACCCTAAAACCTAAACTAGACTGGCACGCTATAACAGGGTATAATCCACAAAACATTTTACTGCTGCAGAGAAATCACCTCCCAGTGCCCTTTGCAACACGCGCCATACACAGCAGTCACTACTGGAGTACAGCCAGGTCACCTCTGAGAACCAGGCAACCTTCTACTAACCATCAAAACCACACAGACATATAAACAGCATCCACAATTAAAAATTCCAGTGTGACAGCTAATCATTCAAAATGACAACGAAAAGATGCAGAACAAGCATTGGCCAAAGCTTCTCTTATAAACTGCCAAATGAAATACAGATGAAGGAATAAATAATTTGGCTGCTTGTTTCTAAAAACCAGCAATATTTTGAGAGAAGGAGTTGCAGGAATATATTTCTTAAACTGAATTTTAGAGGTCCTAACTATATTAATTATATCTCCAACGACCTAACCAACAGGAGTTATTTCACAATGTCTATAATACGTTGAATATTGGGATTCATTTCTCTTCCCTTCTGCACTTACAACCTTTACAGATCTGCACCATCAGCAAGACGCAGCCATTAAAATCTTCCTGAGGAAAAAATGAAGAAAACACTAATTTTTCTACTATTGATGTGAGATCTAGAGAATGACTAGTAGACACTTGTCACATGCATTTTTAACTCATCTACCTCACAATAGCACATAGGCTGCCAGGACCAGGACATTTGAAGATGCAGTTTTAGGAGAGTACCAGTATCTCACCAGGCAGTAAACTGAGAATCCTTTTTATCAGGTAAGGCGTTCTTAATAAGCACCTTAAGCAACTACTTCTACAGCTTTTGCTCTTTTCACACTGCTAAATTTGTACAAGGATCAGCACCCATTACAGGCTCTGGGCTTGCCCTATGGTCTCAGAGCACTGAGATCTGGTGTGGTGCTCTGCTATCTGAGCATTGATACGGTAAATGGAAATAGGATCTTAATAAGAAAGAATCATCATTAAAGTAGTTTAATAATAGGTATGCATAATATTGCAATGTACATAAATAGACTTAAAATATATATAAAAAAAAGAATAAGAACATTTTTTCCTTACATAGTCACAAGAATAAAAATTTTGGGCAACAGATTGGATGTTTTTGTCGATGTCTCAAGGATCATTTGGAGAAAGATTTTCAGAAAAACAACTTTCTTCAGAACCCATCATTCAAAATCTATAAACGAAAATGTTGACAGATATAAAAGGTCAAAATGTTTCTTTCTGAGACAAGTTAGGAAGAAAAGATACAACTGATGAAAACACAAGATCAAATTGCAGAGACACCCTAGTGCAGGCAGAGATCAATCCAGCCTTTCAGAGCATATTGCCAAATTTCTGCTTTTCATACTCTAGAGCCAAAAATCCAGCATATTTTAATTAAATTGCATTCAGCTTCAGAAAGGAAGTAAAATAAATGTCATAACAGCTCCAAAGGTTCAGCTTCATAGATGTGAAAATTTTCACAAGCAAGTAGAACTGAGGTGGGCAAGAAGCTGGAAGGGGACGCAGCCGGGACAGCCCACCTGATTTGGCAAACGGGATATTCCATACCATGTAACATCACACTCAAAAATAACGTCATGCTCAACTGGGGTAGAGGAAGAAGTGGATGGGGGGGTTGGGCTTCCAAGGTGGCCATTGCTCAGAGACTGAGAGGACATTGCTTGTTTTACAGGAGGTGGTGAGTGATTGCCTTTGCATCATTTGGTTATTTTCTGCTTTCCCTCACTTTATTAAACTGTCCTTGTCTCAATCCACAGGTTTTCTTACCTTGGCCATTCCTATTCTCTCCGCTGTCCTGCTGGGGAGGTGGGGTAGGGAGGAGTAAATGGCCCTGTGGGTGCTCAGCTGCTGGCTGTGATCAACCCATTGGTGAACACAGATGCACATTGTCTCCCTACACGCTCTACTAAAGGGTAGTGAAATAAGTTTTTTACTACATAGTTATGCAGGAAAAACAAACATTCCAGACATCCTTTACCATTTGCCTATGTTTTCTTCTTTTGTTTGGGGGGTAGGGGTAGCGGCGGTGTTTTAAGAACTCTTGTACAATTCTGTAAGGTTGTTATTAAGTAAGCACATGTGATATATTTAGGGTTAAAAGAAAAGTGTGATGAAACTGCAAATGAAACAAAAGTTTCACCAGAAAATTCTGTTTAATTGAACCAGATGTACTTCTCTGCAGCCATTACATGTGAATTTTCTGTTGCACTCGCAAAAGTAGGATCTCAGGGGATTTCTGGATCTCATCTCCATTGGGTCCAGTCATATCCTCCACCATACCCCAGCCATTAGAGTTTCCAGACTGGAAACTCACAGACAGCTGATCAGTTAAACTGATTTGTTTTCTGTTTTAATTTGCGCTAATAGCACAAAGTTGCAATTTAGCTAAGCAGCTGTGGGACTTTGGGGGACATTTTATTTTGAAACAGTAACTCCTCACATTCCCCTGATGAGACCTCCGGAATTTTCAGTTCATGTGAGTGGGCAGGTAGAAATGACATATGAACAAGTTAGGATTGAAACCAAGATTTCATTCAAAAAAAAAAAAAAAGGAAAAAAGAATGGCCATGAACTAGAAAAATACTTTTATTCACTCATCTTTATAATTAAAGTGCCAAAATTAAAAATTCAGGCCCCTTTTCTGTATATAGCACAATGCACCCTTTACTTACATGTGCTTACAGCAGTCTCAAATAAGAATCAATCTTAATTTCTGTACAAAGGATGAACAGCTTTACAGTTCCTATGCCTGTTTTCGAAATCAGGATTAAAAAAAATATATATGTAAGATTGGATCTGAGCTTGGAAGAAACTGACTTTCCTTAGGAAGCTCATGACGACTTATGCAGCCTTAACATCTATTCTGTGTAGTGTCAAGGGGGCTGACTGCTACTCTGCTGACTTCGTTAGGAGCAGGGAACATTCACCTGCAGGATCAGAGCTTCTGTGGCAGATGGCCAAAAATGCAAGTCCTGGTCATCAGCCTTTTTATGGAAAGGGGACAAAGAGAAAAGCTTCCAGGAGTACAATAGCATTGTTTCAGCTTGAACCACGCTGCAAGAACTGTCTTAAACACTTTTTTATATATGTATCCTCATTAAATTGAAGGCATTTAATTCCGCACAGTTTAGCTCATAATACCAATGATTTCATCGGCAGGCTTTTTCATTCGCACAGAAAGTGAAGAAGTCCCCAGGTGTTAACCGTATTCATAGGTTAAAATGCAGTAATTTAAAAGGTAATTTTTTGTACCTTATCAGTACTCCACAATAGACACTTAATAACATGCCTGATCAGAAGTGGATTTTAACCTCAGAATTAGTAAGGCTCTAAAATTCTTCAGTGAATAATTTAGGATTTTCAATTCCCTTCTCACAGCGTAACAGCTATTCATTAAACAGTTGCATTTTTCACAGTTAGGGATTCAGGGACAAAGCAAGAAAAACATTTGGGAGTCTAAATCTCACTGAACTCACTCTTGAAATCAAAACTGCAGTCCTTCCCTATCTCAGTTGTTTCCTAACCCCAGAGGCATTTAATATTTCAGCATGAAATTTCCACCAGTGCTTACAGTTTCGCTGATGGGCAGTCCAGAATCACCTCCATCCTGCAAGTACTAAGCAGCTCAGTACTCAGCCCTTGGCTCAGCTCTGTCAGCACCCGGCAGCACAGTGAGGGTACCACCTGGAAGGTTTTTTCCAGTGGCCATTTCCCTCGTACCACAAGTGATAAATCACTCTGCTGGTGGGAGGTGAATGCCTTTGCATCACTTGTGGGGTTTTTTTCTTCATTTATTAAACTGTCTTAGTCTTGACCCGTGAGTATTTCTTGCTTGTGCCCTTCCAATTCTCTCTCCTGTCCCACTGAGGGGAGTGAGACAGTGACTGGGTGGGGGCTTAGCTGCTGGCCAGGTTCAACCCACCACAGCAAGGGATATTTAACATTTTAAGGTATAATACCAAAATTCTCAAGAAGCTAGCGGCCAGCTGCCCCACATCACAGTTATTCTATCTGTCTTGGGATACGATTTCCAATAACACATCTGACTGCAGCATCTGAAGTTCAGATGCTCACAAATAATAAGCCACCTACACCAGGGCTCGGGAAGGACCTTAAACCAAAAAGTGCAGTCCTCAAATTGCTGCCAAGCTTATCACCGTACACTTTTTTGCCGTCTGAACTGTACTTCAGGGCAAGTCCACAACTGCTGCCACACAGGACAGCCAAACAACACGGTTCCCAAGAGGGCTGAGGACTAAAAGACACTCGTCATGGCCAGGAGTTGCCCAGCCTGCATCTCCTGAGGGGTCCAGTCTGAGAGGGAGAGTCTTTAATCATGGTGGGCAGAGCATGTTCAGCACAAAACACAGCAGCTACAGTGATCTTCACAGAAACTCAAGTTCAGCCTGAAGACATTCAAAGCCCCTCTTCCAGCCTTTCAGAATAGCACCTTAACCACCCCGAGCTCCTTGGGAAAGAGAAAAACCTCATCTCCTGTGCTGCCCTGCAGCAGAGATCTCCCTTTCAGCCTCGCATATTGGCTGTGCTCAGTTCTCCGCTACTCACTGTCCTTGTCCCAGGGCTCTGACAGCTCAGGACGTGGGCACAGCAGCTCTTCCTGCTGCAAAATACTTGACTGACACAGGTGACTGTTTTAAAGATCCATGGCTCTGGTCCATCACCAAATGCTGAGCTGCGTTTAATGCAAAATCCGAGCTTCTCAAGCACAGTACTAAATTTTGCTGCTGTTTTTTTCTCTCCAAAGTTATTAATATTTGTAATAAATGTCACTAATGGGATTAGTTCAGTTGGAATGTCCTATTGTTTTAGCTAGGACCCCCAAAAATCTGTAACAATGAGTATTCAAAATCACTATGCAGTTACATGAATATCAAATAATTTAAGTGTGTGGAAGCAACTTTTCATTGTGTATAACTTTGGGTTATACAGTGACTTGTTCCAGCAATTGCAGGGCATTAAAAGCCATACACTTCAATCGCTATAATTTCTTATCATAGAATCATAGAGTCATAGATTGGTTTGTGTTGGAAGAGACCTTAAAGATCATCTAGTTCCAACCTCCCTGCCATGGGCAGGGACACCATCCACTAGACCACGTTGATCAAAGCCCCATCCAGCCTGGCCTTGAGCACTTCCAGGGATGAGGCAGATTCTTTAAGATTCTCTGTTCCAACATTCACATTCTATAAGGACAGACAACAATATTTGACTGTAAATTACATGTTTTTGAATTCTATGACATTTTTTCCTACTGACAATAACAAAGCCCCAGCTGCAATTTGCTAACTGTATCACACTTCAAATACTGCCTTATCTTTAGGTTTTGAAATCCATTTAGTTTAATGTTTTGTTTATAGTAGGATCACATTCCCTCAATTCACAAAAGACAAACATTTTAATCAGGAATCTTTTAATGCATTCTAGAAAGTCATACTCACTACGGATTAAAGCTGACCTCTGGAGTTACCATTTGCATGATTTTTGCTTCTGAAACAAAAATCTTGATGACAGAGTTACAGCTACAAAAAGAAATACACTAAAATAATGCTAGGAAGTTCAGTTATGCTCATAAATAAACATAACTTCATCATTTTTAGACTGATGCTCTCCAAAAAGACCTGAATCTGAGATTCCGAAATAAGATTACCTCCAACTTTGCACAAGTAACTATCAGTTCCTGAAATAGTTTCCATCTGTGGACACTATAGTATGTGCTATTTTCCTTTTACTAGTTAATCTCATAGTTTCATTTCATTCTCATAAATAAAATTCTGGGATAACAGTAAGACAGTTGAAATGACTGCAATTTATTCTGTTGTAGTGACACAGTACATAGACTAGAGTTGTAGGAGCTGTCTATTTATAGTTTCATATACTGAAGGAGATTATTAAAGATATGTAGAGCCATAAGGTATTTTAGACTGTATACTAAAATAAGCTTAGAGGCAGAATGAAGAATCTGTTTTGTATCACATACTCTAAGGTCTTCTGAGGTGTAACTGCACGTTCGTTTGTTGTAGCCAATATTGTTAGACTACCTCTAGCAAAGTCACCTGGTGATTCCCAGTATCATGATCCAAAGATAAAGAAAAGCAGAGCAGTTTTCAGCAGTTCCTATGAGAAATCTTTACTGTGAAACATGTGATCCTGGGAGATTTTCAGCTAAAGAAATTCCTGAACTCCACTACTTCCCAAAGTACTCCCTGGGCTATCTGCTATAACTACAGCTGAAGCTTGCAAATATGATGTGCAAATATGATATTCGGAACGCATTTATACAAAATCAGGTCAAATATATGTGACTCACGATGTTTACACTTTAAATATTTCCTTGCAGACCAAAATACACTGGGGAAATTTACAGCATTCTTCAAGCTGATAGACAACAAACAGAAGGTAAGAAACAACAGAGCCATATGACCCAAAGCACCCGATTAAGAGAGATTTCTGCAACTCTAAAGAGCCAGGTATAAAGCAGGAGAGAAGTTTTCTAAATATTTATATCATGCATTATAGTAACCACAGAATACATAGTAAGTAAGAATAAATACAGTAATCTTCCTTCCAGCTAGTACTTTTCAGTCATTTAATTCTGCAACAGTTGAGACATTAGAAAACCATACACATAATTATCCTTATCCTTCGTGTCATGAAACAAAACGCCAACAAGCAAGTTCAGACTTGTTGACTGCCAAGAGATTTATTATAATCAAAGTAAACACGGAAAAATAGTTAATCCATGTTTTTTATATGTGACAGTTCGCTCCCTTTATTGGATGGGGGCATTATTACAATCATGCAACAGAAATATTTAATTGCTAGATCATAACTAAATACAGACTTTAAAGGGGCAAAGTTTAATAATGTATTTGGTTCGTGTAGCAAGATGTCTAAGGCTGTAAGGGTACATCAGCATGCATACAGTGTCAAGTGAATTATCATAGATTAAGAGATATCATAATTAGAGTTGTAATCTGAGTAAGTCTAGCATAAAATGAGACTTTTTTTGAAAGGTGATGCACATTTAAGATTAAGAGGCCAAGAATGAGAGGCAATGCATGACTAATTATTTTCATTCCATAGAGGACCTCAAAATCACTTCAAGGTGATAAAAAGGTGATAAAAACAAAAGATGAAAGGTAAATAATTTGACATCATATTTTTAAATTTATCTTTAAAAGTTTTTCACCTTTGTATTTCAATTTAGCTGATGCTTTCAACACATCTTATAAGATAAACTGAGGAGACTGAAACAAATTTTCTCAAATCTGAGGGAAGCGCTCTAACCTTAGGGCTGTTGTATAAAAGGCAAGTACTGCCATCATTTACAAACAGCAGTAACTTTTAATCAACTCCTGAAATGTGAACTGGAGAGGTGCCATACTGCAGTTTTTGGATGGGCTTGATTCAGGGCTGCAGGCAGGTGCCTAAGCTCTGAAAAGCGGTGGAATGTCAGTGACATCCTGTTCTTCTGTATTTCCCCTTTATCCAATCTACACAGCCCTCTTATTCAGAGTACTGACTTCTAGGACCACTTTATCATCCATCCTAAAGCACCATCTTAAGAGCCTGAGCACAGCACCTTCACTCCAGGTTCTGGACATCAGCAGCCAGGTGCCTAAAAGAATTTTTTTCATGGCATTCTTTTAATCTCTTTTTTTGTTACCACAGAAAGGAAGGATCATCTCTCTCAAACTGCTGGCAATGCTCTTCCTAATGCAGTCCAAGAAGCTGTTGGCTGCCTTTGCCACTGAAGACGCTGCTGGTTCACATTCAGTTTGTTGACCGGGACCCCCGGGTCCTTTTCTGCAAAGGTGCTTTCCATCCATTTGGCTTCCAACAGGTATTGGTGCCTGGGGTTATTCCTCCCCAGGTGCAGGACTTGGTATCTCCTTTTGCTGAACTTCATGAGATTCCTATTGGCCCATTTTTCCAGCCTGTTGAGATCCATCTGAATTGGAGCACAACCCTATGATCTGTCAACTACTCCTCCCAGTTTTATATCATCTCCAAACTTGTTGAGAGTGCACTGTGACCCCATCATCCAAGCCATTAATGAAGATATTACACAGTGCAGGACCCAGTATCAACCCTGGGGTATACCACCATTCATCTGGACTTCATGCCACAGACTTCACAACCCCTTGAACCCTGTAGTTCAGCCACTTTTCAATGCCTCTCAGTGCCTACTTATCTAGTCCATACTTCTTCAGCTTGTCTGTGAGGATGTAATGTATTGGAAAGCATTACTAAGGTTAAAACAACCAATGGCCACTACACTCCCTTCATCCACCAAACCAGTCATCCCATCATAGAAGGCTGACATTTGCTCTCTTCCAGACCTCAGAAACCTCTCCCAGTAACCACAACCTTTCAAATATAATCAAGAGTGGCCTCTCAATGACATTGACCAGCTTCCTCAGCACCAGTGACTCCATGGGACTTATATACACCCAATGTGTATATAAGTTCTTCATACAGAAGTTCTTTAACCCGATCCCCCCTCCACTGAGGGTACGTCTTTCTTGCTCCCGACTTCCCCACTGATCTTGGGGATGTGGGATTCCCAAAGGCCAGTCTTATGTAAAAGACTGAGGCAAAGACATTGAGTACCTCAGCCCTTTCCACATCCTTTGTCACCATGCCCCCAGATACAGTCAGCAGCAGGCCCACATTTTCCTTGATAATTCCTTCTGCTGCTAATAAACCTGTAGACGCCTTTCTTGTTGCCCTTCCCAGCCATTGCCAGATTCAACTCCCGGGGGAGTTTGGCTTTCCTAACACTATCCCCATGCATGCTTGGACACTGTCTCCATATTCCTCCCAGATTACTTATCCCTGCTTCTACCTCTTGTATGCTTCCTTTTTATGTTTTAATTTTTAAAAGTCTCCTTATAAATATACATATATGTACAATGGAATTAAAACAAATTACTTTATTTACAATTATGTGTGTTTGTGTGTCTAACTTCAGTACCACAAAAAAATCCCAGTGTTAATCAACCCAGAAATCATAACCCATATATTAAATGCATCCTTTTTTATGCTCCTGTAGCAGTATTCAACCACCAACGTCAAATTAATCATGGTCTGTGGTAAAGCAATTATGCAGTTCCCCATTTAATCAATAATCAGTGCAATCATTTGCAACCCTAGCTTCTGAGGTAGTTCTGATTCCCCTAGCAGAAAAATCTGCACTGCAAAAACTGGCCTAACTTGTATGCCAGGGTCTTCACCTGCAACTTTAGAATTGTCAGTTGTCTCACACTGAGATTGTATGACCTCATACATGTTTGAGTATGCACAGAAACAACACCAGAATATATAATAGGTGCAATTCCAGTTGTTTTCAGAGAAGAGCCCCAGGGTTCAGTACTTGTAATGATTTTTCCTTACTCAGTTTAGATAATATCTACTTAGCACTATTCAGAAACATTTGCAAATGTTATCCTGTTAAAGCAGCTATTGCATTTTTTTTCCTAGACAACAGTCATAATAACTGTGTTAATATAATCACATATAGGTCCCAGAAGGGACCTCTGGAGAGCATCTACTCCAATTCTTGATTTAGATCAGTTTCTTCAGAGATTTGTCTGTTTGAGTTTTAAGTGTCTTCAAGGAGGCTGATTCCACATGGACCCTCTCTGGGAAACATGTTCCTACATTTGATCACTCTCATGGTGAAAAAATATTTAATATCTAATTGGATTTTCTGTTGTTGCAGCTTGTCTCCTCTTCTTTTTGTTAATGGTGCACTTCCAGGAAGGGTCCAGCTCCATCTTCTCTATAGCTTTCCGTTAGATTGCTGACAACAGCAGTAAGATCCCCATTTAGTTTTCTTATGACTGAACAAACCCATCTCTCCTGGTTTCCCCTTGTATATTATACACTCCATTCATTGTTGTGCCACCTGGTAGACTCGCTACACTACATTAACACCTTCCTCACACTGGGAATCCAAAACTGGACACAGTACTCCAGATGCAGCCTCGCAACTGATGAATCAGGGGGATGGAGCACTTTCTTACCCTTCTAGATACACTCATGTTACATTCTAGTCACCTTTGCCTAAGTGGCACTGGACTGGGTCTACCTGCTTCATTTGTCCTTAAAAGCACTCCCCTTCCTACACCTTAGATGGGAACACAACAGGATGTAAAGCTAGCTCTGTAACCTTAAATTCCACCTTCTGAGGACAGGAGGACTATTTATTGCAGGATTTGTTTATTGCTGTTTTTTGTGGGAAGGGCGAGGAGGAGAGTTGTTTTTTAATTTCATACTTGCCATAGAGCAATCAGGCTATTCAGACTCGTGCTACAACCTGGACTACTTTCTAGTTATAAACATTTAAATTATCAACTCTCTTTGTCTTGATTTATTTTAATTGCATAGTATTTTCCACCATTGGCAAAGAGCTGCAAGAGGTTTGAGATAGCTACGATAGCAGACAGCCTGTAGAACATAAGTCATGTGGATTGCCAAAAGATAAAATGGTAAATGAATTTACTTTTCTTGGCACCTAGCTAAAGATTACCTATCAGACATGGGGGAAGCTTCTAGAAGCTTCTCACAGAAGCCATCCCAGTAACCCCCCCCGCTCCCAAAACCTTGCCATGCAAACCCAATACAAATACACACATAACTCTCACACAGTAGCCGCTTATATTATTTTACAGTCGAAAGAAACTAACCCCTCAACTAGCTCTTACCCTGAAGAAATAAACTACCCAAGGAAGAGCCATTTTGGCCTAGGACCACCACAGCCCTTGGTGAGGCTGTGAGAGAGAATCACAGCACCACATCTGCAAGNCTACCCAAGGAAGAGCCATTTTGGCCTAGGTCCACCACAGCCCTTGGTGAGGCTGTGAGCCCTTGGTGAGGTGAGAGAGAATCACAGCACCACATCTGAAAACAGGCAGGACAATGTGCTGAAGGCCAGGACCGTGATCTTGAACATTATCTCTGTTCCTACCCCCCTCCCCCACCATCAGGTACTGCCTGCGCATAAAGAAATTAAATTCAGGAACTGCTTTGATGTCCAGAAGGCACAGAGAGTTGCAGTTATGGACCAGGTCAGAGGTCTCTCAGTCAGATGTGACTGCACACTTATCGCTCCCCTATGTAACAGCGCCTCTCACATCCACAAACTTGGGCTTTCCACCATCTCTGGCTCCAGAGGACCTCCACACCTTGCAAAATGCACTGCCGGTGACCACTTTCTTGTAAGAAATTTACTGCTCTGGGACTTGGCAGTTCACTGTCGTCCACAGCCTGAGAGGGTTCAGCCTCCTCTCTCCACTGCACAGTACTCAAATCATAGAATGATTTAGGTTGGAAAGGACCTTAAAGATCATCTAGTCCAAAGCCCCTGCCATGGGCAGGGACACCTCCCACTATGAAATGAATGCCTGCAGGGCTGTTTATAGGAGGCTGGTGTTTTCCTCCAGCCAGGGCAGGCAGTCCACACTTTGCACCTCATATATTTATAACCTGAAACAGAGAGTAGCTGGAGGGGAAAGGAAAGGTAGGGAACCCTGCCTCCTTCCCACTGCCTGGATGTCCCTCTCCATAACCCAGCCGGTGCTGTCTAGTGTAAAATACAACCCTGACCTTTAGAAAGCTCTCCAGGAAGAAAGGCAAGGAACCGCTCCAGCCACTACTGTACTGCATGTAAAAAGGCACTTTCCTCACTTTTTTAATCACCTCTTTCACACTGTTTAACACACACACAAAAAGTTATCCACTCTGTTTTGGGTGGGAAAAAAAAGAGATGGGGAGAGAAAGATGAATGCCCACCTTCACAAGAGTTTCTGGCTCCACTTTTTACAGTCTTGATAAAAGCCTAGTGACTCCCGGCTGGTGACCGAGCAGAGGCTAACTGGGTGCTGACTGCACTCGTCTGTCTCAGCTCCCTGGCTCAGCATGGTGGTGAACTTGGACTCCATTCCCTTTGCTGCATTACCTCTTACTGAAATTGTACCAGGAGATGCGCTGCTGCATACTTCTACATTGCAGTCCCGAAAGGTCAGTGATTCTGCACCAAATACGCAGGAACCAAGCTCTCTGTCTCTATTGCATATGCTTAATACAAACCTTCCACACTGGGATAAATGTTCGTTTGCCTACAGACAGCAACACATTCCTATTCAAATGTCAGCAAAAATCCAGAGGAAAGAATTCGTCATCGTTCCTTTGTTTTAGATTCCTGTTTTATCCTTCTATATTGCCTATCAATGTTTTTATCAACAGCTATTCAGAAATCTTTGCAACTAAGTCAGACTGTCAAAATTCTCAGATATTATCATAATGGAAACACTTCTAGAAATGGATTTATCATTTTCAGCATGCTGTGTGGGAGTGGCTTCTACAGCACATAACAAAGAGCCCTGAAACATTTAACACAGTCTTAAGAATTAAGTAACACGGCCTCAGAAGCCTTTGTTATATGACAGAAATGACTGCAAGCAGACTTCAGCTATTCAGAAAAATGAGTACAAGAAAAATATCACTTTTTTCCCTGCTATTTTGACCTATCTGCAAGATAAAATCTTTGTTCTTTTAAATATATTGTATGGCCAGAAACTGCAGTAAGAATAAATATACTGGAAGCTAGCAGTATCTGCTAGTTAGTATGCAATGGTATCAGGCACAGCATGAACCAATTTGGGGAATTTAAAGATTCTGTAAGTCAGGTAATGAGTCATTTTATGCTGTCAATGAAATAAATATTTTTGTTATCCATAAGGTTTGTTTATATCTTTCTGTAAAACTCATGGGTTTAGAGCAGTCAGTGAGTACATTTTGACAGTCTCTTTACTTTTATTAAACTCTTGTTACTAGAAATTGCTATTCTTGTCACAAAATGCATTAGTGTTTCCTCTTAAATCCTTTATGAATCATTACACTTACAGACAGGACAGTCATAGTATTCTAGCTGTAATAATCTCGAAAAACTCTGTATATCTTTCTCAAAATGTTGAAGTGTTCACTTGCGTTTATTAAAAAATGCTTCATGGAAAAAGGTTTTGCTATGCAAATAGTCGGCAGATATATCAGCTGCCTGGTCTGACCTTTCAGTACCTGCTGCATTTAAGCCAATGAATCTACCCCGGCTGGAGGACTCAAAATGGTAACATCTGTTAAGGATCCAAAGCAATACAAATATGTGATTTGATTCTGCAAAATTCGAAAAAAAAGTAAAGGTAAATATGCCACAGGTATGACAATCTGACTAAATGCATCTAACTGGGATGATTTTTCTAAAAATTCAGAGAAGAAAATAAAATGCTTACTGATACGCATGTCAGAATATCAAACGGGGCCCAGTTATTGAAAACAGAGAAACGGATTTAGGTATAAGGATCCATATGCAGGAATCATATTCCTACAGATTAAGTTAGACACATAAATGTTGCTTTTACTGCAGACTTGATAGTTCTTAAGATTTACAGAATTATTCCCACTAGCCAAAATCACTTCTTGGGTTAGCTCAAAAACACATACATTGAAAATTCTGCAGAATTTTCATTAATAAATAAAAAGCAATTTAAAAAACTTTTTTTTTTAACCTCCAGAATTTCTACACTAACTCAAAAACATAAAATAGAATATTCTTATCCCTTGCAAGGAAGCATACATACTGTGGGTTAAGCCTAAGTCAAAAAAAGCCCTTAAGAACATGCTAAAAAGTTTTATTCATTGCATAAGGTTAAGTTCCAGCTGGTAGAAAAAAAAAGTATTAGCAGTAGGAAAAATACACTGAGCATTTATCACTTGCCAGCCAGAATTCAGCATCGACTACCATTTCTGAAAACACTTTGCATTTATGAGAACATGCACACCAAAGAAATTACAGCACTCCCTGCTCTCTGTAATCCTTCCTCACCAGATACACACACAATTTGAGTTATAATAGCCATTTCCCAATTATTCTGTAACTCAGTTTCTATTTAAAGTGCTCTGAGAGGCTTTGCTCTCGCTATGAAAAACATACTCAAGCCGCCTCATCACATTTACTGACAGCTACTGTTGCCAAGAACTAGGCATGGAAAGCTCTTTCCTATACAGTCAAGAAGAGGGATCTACATTTTTAGGACACATCTATCTCAGTCTGCCTGAGGCTACAGAAGAAGGAAATGAGGAAACAACAGTAGCCAAAGATAAGAAATTGAGCCAAGACGATGATGGCTAAAACAGCAATTACTGCTCACAAAGCCAGGGGATGATTTCCTAAATCTTAGAGCTTTTGATTGAAAAGATTCTAAACATTTTCTGAGAAGTTGGTGATTCAGTCCTCAAAGTACTTTTCACAAAGATCAGTCTAAGGCCATGTGGTATATATCTGGGTGAGGAAAAACACATCCAACACTGCAGATAATGAAGGGGACTCAGGTGAAGAGACTGGGCATTTTTTCCCCTGGGATGTAACACCTCTGAGTGAATAAATGTGGGGTTTTCAATAATCTGGTTTGAGTTAGCCATTGGTTCCAGAGCCCTACAGAGAGTTTTCCACTGGATGTCTTACTCTGTTTCCACGTACGGAACACAGACAGGAGGCAGAGAGCAATGTAGCTAATGCCATGGTTTGTCATTACCAGAAAAAGTAGTAGAAACAGAAAAATCAGCATGGGAAATTGCAATGGATATGGTTTCCAGACACATGAGATATTATGTACATATGTATATAAGCATCAGGAAGAAGCTCATAGGGAACAAAGACAGATATAAGAAGGGGAGGAAAGAGAGTGTGATGGAGCAAAAAAAATGAAATAAGGATGAAATCAGGAAGCCTAAGCTATGGGTAAGTGTACTAAAATAATACATAACTACATATATACACACATCTAATGCATACATAAAGTGATCAGCTAAAACCCTACTGGAAATGAAAGGAATTTTGCGCATAACTAAAGACCACTCATAAAAGATTTGCAAGTAGATGTCAAAGATGGAGACAGCATGGCAAATCCCTGGAGGGTTTGTAAGGTGACATAAGAGGTCAGAGCTGACTGTCTTACCCATGTTAATATTTATCAGTCTAGGAAATATGAAAAAGAAATGTAGAAGTTGAGACTGAAATAAGAAAAACACGAACAAACGAGGAGAAATACATAATAAAAGTCTAGAAATAGGTCTAAAAAATAGATATCCACTAAAATAGAAAAAAAGTATGCACTCAAATATAGTAATGTGCTAATCTAATATGCTAGTCATAATATCAAATAGGAACAAGAAATATTCAGAAGTGTATGTATATACACATATATCATGCATATATATATGATCACTTTGAAATAGAAATATTGGTTATTTGATATATGTGAAATATAAAACTATAAAAGTAGAAAAATTTTAAGTATGACTTCATGTTTACTATTAGGCATTACTTAGGATACTTGAGCAAGACTTCAGAAAGACTCAATTTTACTACATACTTTAGAGAAACTGCAGAAGTCCAAGCAGTCTGATCAAAACTAATTTCCTTAACAGAAGACAAAATAAAAAATACTTTGATTTGACATTGCTAGTGCTTTCTGCAACAAGGTTTTGCTTGCATGAACATATATTTAACAAACCCGTAATCATTTACAAGCATGGTTCTGCATTCAGCGGTTCACAATAATACTCTACAAAGCAGATTATTTCAGTTAATAATATTGCCAGTACCACTCTGAGCAAGGATTTTAAGACTTAGGAGCTTTCATACTGCCCTGCACGAGATAAGGTTCTCAGTCATTCTAATGAGAAAAACCTTAAGAGGTTAGAGAATGCAGAAAAAAATACAAGCCTGCCTAGAGTACCAAAGTCAGCCTGACAGAACACCTGAGGTTAAACCTTGTTTGGAAACACTTGCCTGCAAAGGTGCATCCCAGGTTCACAAAGATCTACAATACTGATCATCACAGGGAAATTTCTGTTAGTTGAAAGGTGCTAAATACCTTTAAAATATGTGGAAGAGTGAGCATGTCTGCCATTGGGGATTTTTCCCTTCACTGGTATGATGAGCGAGAGTATTTGCAATAGTTGGTGGGATTTTTCTGGGCAGACGTAGATATACATTTCTGATACAATCAACTTACGCTTATCCTATAGTGAACAGGAAAAAAAAAAAAAAGGGTAGTTATAGTGATGTACTAACCACGTCCTAAAGTGAACAACTGAAAGTAAAAGTGCCCCTAAAAGGGCAACTGACACAGTTGCAGAGGTCCGTATTGTAAACATCAAAATTCAAATAAAGATGAAGATGCACATGGCTGTTTCTTTAGATCTCGAGTACACTGCAAAAAGTCCCACAGACTAATCGCTTAAGTAGTTTAATTAATTACTTTTTCTAGAGCTCACATCACATAAAATATGGCTTACTCCTGTCTTCTTTCATCTATATCCAACCTATCCTCTAAAAAAAAGCAGGTGTAACTTCTCTCCCTGGCTTCTTTTTATGTGAAAGTCTTTTCACTCTTTTCATGCCTCCTATTATTTTCCCTATCCAATTCAGATTTGTATTACAAACCATTTGACTTTGTATTTCACCTACATGATGAATTGCCTACAGTAGAGCTAAAAGTCTAAGCAGAGACGAATAGCGGAATAATACACCTCTGTTGGTTTGACAGTAAAAAGATTTATTTTGCATACACATCCATGCGTGAATGGATTAAAATACCTTGTTTTGGTCAGTTTATTGATTTCACAGTTTCCAACAACCCGCACTTTAAAACGTAACTAGTAATTTTCAGGGCCTAATTTCAGGCGTCATAAATAGCCAAAATCTCAGCCTATATGTCCCCCCATTAATAAAACAATCAAGCTATTTTTGGTTTTCCTAGACAGTGTTCAGAATGTACATTTAAATTACAACTTAATTAACAAGCACGAGTAGTACAAACTGTATTATTGTGGGGAGATAGTGAAGCAATCAAGGAACTGAGGCCAGCGAGCTGTCACCACCTGCCCATTATCACTGTCCGTCACGGCTTACGCTTTCTTTTGCCACACAACCAGGTGGTACCACATCCCCTCACTGGAACAGGACTCCATCCACCCTTGAGAGATCTAAATCACAATAATTGCAGCTGGCTTTCACAAATCTACAATTCACATCTTAGTTTCATTTTGCAATTGTGTTTTCTTCTCTCTAGACAACTTCCCTGTTCTGCCAGATGCTTTTACGTATGGTTTTAGGACAGACAGATAAAAATCAATACTTTTCACAAGAATTTTCCTGTTCAAGTAAAACAGCACAGAAAGGAAAGAAAAAGAATGACATTACCCTACAAAGAAATAAGAAGTGTTTGTCATTAGAAAAAGCAAGGGATGTATGCCATGGAACATTTCACTCTCAAGCAAAATGTAGGTAAAAAGTATGCAGAGAGCAGGGAGCAAGAATCAGTGGCAGAAATGTTTGCAGGGAACAAAAATTCTCCAGAACAGTAAGATATCACTTAAGTATCTTCTGTTTCCAAATACTACAATATCCCCAGATACTCTAGCAAGCTTAGATTATCTTATTATGTAAAATCTGCCATCACCATTTTTCTCTCATATTTTACATTGTAATACAGAAAGACACATTGTATTGTCAACCATGACTCACCCAAGACCCCTTCAACTCATTGTTTTATTAATATCACTTTTTCATCTCATGAAACACACAGAAAAGGCAACATGCAGGCTGCAAGAATATTTTACCTCTATCTGCATTTAAGTCTTAGTAGGATTCATATTTTTTCAGGGCTCTATATATTTTTGGGAGGTCACCATTTAATGACTCTTTCTTAAGAAATGTCCAACTGAAAATAACTTTTCCCCTTTAACTTTGAAGGCTGCTTACTTTTACTTTATTTGCCTTATTTTCAGCACTTCCCAATGGCCAAAATCAAGTTTGGCTGACCACGTTTCCAGCAGTCATCTTCTGGCTTTGGAGACTGTTTTCTGACAGATGCAAGAATCCTTTGACCTTTTAGCTTTAGAATTCTTCATGATGAATGATTCAAACATTCTTTTCTAACCTTCCTTATACAAATACATCAAAGTTACTACCTGATGGTGAGAGTTTTATCTACAATGAAAATAAACCATTTATTCTCTTTATTGCTATTTCAAGTTTGCTACGCTGTTCTTTGTGGGGAAAAAAAGAAAAGATCAGCTATGACCTGGTTGCCAGTAGCTACCTATCCACAATACACCTGTACAAAAGCTCTAGCTGTTCCTGACAAGCAGGGTTTCTGAAAGGAAGTAAAAAGTAAAAAGGAAAATGAAAAAGATTAGAATACTTTAGGAACTGATTCTGCTCTGATTTACACCAGAGGCAGAGCTACCATAATATATAATGCTGGAAGATGAGGAGGACATATGGGTCCCTCAGACCCATGACTCAAGCTGAACAAAGTCTCTTTTAGAAATTTGCAGGCACATTTAGAAGGCTTCGTCAAGACCAGATAGCAATTTGATAAAGCAGCAAGTCTATTGCAGTGATTCTCCTGTGGTGTTCTCCTTAGGGTTGTGCTCTGTGCCTTGGGATAAATTCCTGGCCTTCTTGCAGTATATTTAAAATTTGTTTTGGATTGGACTTTGCACAGTTTTGGTTAAAGAAGCAAAAGATTCAAGGCAACACAAACAGCAGAGCTGAAGACAGGAAGACTGAATTTACTTTCCTTATCTTTGCACACTGCCTCAAAAGAAATCATACATTAGCCAAAGTTCTTTTTTTTCCTCCCCTTAATCCATAGCAGTGTTCCTTTAAACTAGTCCAGAAAAGAATAACTTTTCAGATTTTTTCATCTACAGACAGTCTTCTCACATAGTGCTTAATTTTGCAGTTCACAGGTGATCCTCCATTTCCAGAAGCATCATCCCATGGCCTGTGCACCACCCAAATACTGAAACAGAGACAGTGCTCATTTTGTCTCTTCATGGGCTACTGGGAACAAATCTGTTTGATTCTTTATCAAAACAGAGAAACAAGAATTGCCCTAACTCCATCTTTCATTAGCCATAGTCCCTGAGGACCATTAAAGTGGTAAAGAATTAGCCGACTGCAAAAACGATCAGCAAAGCAGAGTGTTGCAGCAGAAGTACAAAGCCAGTAGGCAGTTGCGGTTTTTCAGCCATCAGTCTCCATGGAGAAAACACTGAGGCTCTTGTGCAGGTTCTCCCTCACTCCTGCTGCTTTGGTGTAGCACAAAAAAAGGAGAGGTGGAGAAAAGGAGGCACTAGTATATAGCACAGTATTTTAGTCTCTTTCCTCTTGCATAATATTTATCTATTTTTCTAGCAAATATCCACACGTAATCTAAGATAGGAAAATTTTTAGGTTTTGACATAGAGAACTGACATGAAGAAACTGGCAGCTGTGGCCTCTAATGATTCTCACTGTATTAATTGTTAAAACCATAATATTAGCTTCATGAGGTTTACAAGTCAGAAAATTGAATATATTTTACTTTTCTGACAGTTGCAGCAGAAACAGCTCCTGCTGGATGTTGAAGGAAATTTATAGAGCAGGTGCAAAAACACGTTGCAAGTCATACCATCACAGAAAAAGCTTGGGTTGGAAAACAGCTCTAGAAGTCAAGTTGTTCAAATTCCAACTCAAAGCAGTGCTAACTTCAAAGCAAATCAGGTTGCTTAGCCCTTGCCTACAAGCCTTTTGTACCTACACACAAGTTAGCAGATACCTTTTGATTCAGGTCTGAAAGTCTTCAAGGATGGAGAACCCACAACCTGAGAAACCTATTCCATTGCTTAACCCACTCTCATCTTAAAATTCAGTCTCATTAGATGAAGCAGCAGTGTTTTCTCTCCACATTATTTCCATTGTTATAGTAACAATGGAAGAGGAGAGACATCGGAGCAAATGATAGCGAGGAAAAATAAATTAATATTGCTAATGATCAAAATACTATGTACCTTGGGCTAGCGTGCAAGGCCAAAATTGTTGCCCCAAGGTACTCTCAAGTTTGACTGATAAGGGAACACATACACCATACAAATTCCTGTAGAATTGGGTTTTGACCACTTTGTGGTGAGGGAGCAGACAGATAACTAGAAATTTCCTGAAGGAAAAAGTCTTTATTAGTTGAATAATAATTTTGGAAACAGTGGGAACCTCCACTACAGATGACAGGCCTTTCCTCAGCTTTTTTGGGGGGGCTGAAGGAAGTCTGTCTTATTCACATTCTTTCCTTTTATAGACAGAAGATTCACTGAATAGCAATGAAAGGAAAAGCTTTTTCTCTAGTCAGTTCCTCTGTTTCACTCCAGATACAAGCAAGAGAGGTATGTCCAATGCTATATTTCCCTTTTCATTCCATTTCCTTCCAACTATTCCTTAATATCTTACAGCCCTTTGACTGTCTCATACTTGTTTTATTATGCAAAATACCCCCAGGATCTGATCTTTCGCAATCATAAATTATCTGCGAAAGCCAGTTGGTAATGTTTTAAAAAAAACTTGCAAATAATAAAATAGATTTTAAAATGATGCCTGGAAAAAGCGTCAATAACATCTGTCAATCCTGAGTAACTGCATAAGAAATCGCACACAGAAAAGCTCACATCAAGAAAAAGAAATATCTCTAACTATACCTATTATCTCTCAAAAGGAGACACAGAAAACAATGATAATTCTCTGAAAGCATTAGCTCAAGATCCAGCAGTAGTTAATAAATACATTTCTAATATACTAACTACTCATGTATGGAGAGATGTGTTAAGAATCATTCTCTTACACTTTTTTTCCCCTACACATGCATTATCAACTACTTCTTGAGACAAGACAATTTCTAATTGGGTTTTGGCCTGGTCCAGTTCTCAGGGGAAGATGCAAACCCAGATTAAACAGGATGTGGGGGTGAAGAGGAAGTGGGGCTGTTTGACAAGGACTGACAACAGCACCAACGAACATTATTGGGAAAAGAAGACACAGAACATCTTTAGCTCCTTAGCAGAAATTGCAGTCTTGCAATGTTCTGCCTGCTTCCTCAAGAGATCCTTTACCAATCATCCCACTAGTTCCTAGCATACCTCTTCTATGGGACATAAAAAAAGAAAAGGTAGCTGGGAGAAGCAAGTGAATCTGATGTTTCTTTCTACCAAGTCTGCTTATCTTCTTTTCCTCCATACCTCTTCAACTTCAACCTATACCTATAACACAGTCCTTCAAAGGTGGCAAAGTGGTCCAAGCAAGGCAGTCAACCTTGGGTAGGTCTCAGAGGTTATCTACACTATGGGGTTGGTACAGTCTGCAAGCAGGCCCCACAGTCCGGTCTTCTGACTATCCAGAGCAGAGACTGCTCAGTCTCTGAGCTTCTTCCCAGGCTCTGTACCTCCATCCCCTTTGCATGGAGTAGCCTAAGAGGCTGTTAGAACATAGAAAAGATAAAATTCTGTTATGGTCTTCTCCTGGACACTAGAACAAAACAGGGCAAGCAGAAACCATTTAGGTGACATTATTGCCAATAAATTCAATGGCTAAACTGTTGTGGTGTTCAGGTAAAAAAGGGCTTGATTAGCTAAGGCAATCACTTGGCTTCCTGGCCTTCATTTTCTACCTGAAAAAATATGAGAGGAAGTTTTCCTATGAAAGAAAGTTTTTCACAGGCTGACAACTAACCTATTCACATGTCTTTCAATTTCCATGCCTTTCTTGATTACCTCATATCCCATTTACGTCCATGTTGAGGCCATGTAACTGAACAAGAAGCTGCAGAAATAAAGTAGAAATGCAGGACACCAAGTAAGTGTGGCTGAATTAAAACTAGATAAAAATCCCAACTTGTGTTGGTAAAAAAGAAAAAAACAATCCGAAAGATTCCTGCCTCTTATAACCTTTATATTGGAAATTGCACTGAAGCTTTAGCTGCATAAAGGTTATTGACAATTCTTCCACTAGTAATAATGAAAAAGAGCTAAACTTCAGACTCCTGGCTGCAACTGCCATTTTATGCCTTTGGTGCTTTTAGTCTATTTTAAATGCATTACATGACATGCAACACAAAGGACTACACAAAATGTGTCTGGAATTTGATTTGCATTGTTTTGTGTCATTTAAAAGCTGAAAGAATTAAATACTTGCAGCTTATATTTAGAACTAAAGCTCCTTTATTGTAAAATGTTTAATTAAATTGCTGCCATTCTTTCCTCTGTATTCATTGGTTACTATTTTTCTACAGCACAATCCATCAGGTAACATCATTATTCTTTTTCAGTGACTTTTCTGCTACATCAGAGCCATTGTGATATCTTTTTCTCAGTGTATTTCTTACATGTACAGTGCTTAGTTTTGTTTCACTGTTCTGAAATAGGAAAGTCAAGAGAATAATCAAGTGCACAATAAGCATGTTATATCTTTTTAGGTCCTGACTTTTAGCTGGTTTAAATTAATACTGTTCTGTGGCCGTTCACATAACCATAAGGATTTAAATTAGCTACTAGCTTTCATAAATACGTTTTTAAACATCCAAAGTATTTTACAGCCTAAAAATAAAGGCTAAAATTCCAGTCTCCTTCCAGAATTACACTTGTCAGGTCTCATCAGAGTCTTGCAGAAGTGCTCAGAGCACAATTCCGACAAGCAGAGCAGAGTATTTCTTACGATGGGCCGTGCTGCACTTTTCAGTCAGTTTCCTTGTAAGTACGGTTTTTTGTTACACTAAGTCCCTGGTTAAATCTCTGTGAAAGTCACCTTCAAAATTAGGATACTGGAAAGCTGAAGGGGGATCTTCCACATAGGACTGCAGAGACTTCCAAATGCTCTTTTTGGTGTGAATGGGTTCTGTCTGATGCAATTGTTGTCCCCTGTTTATTTAATGAAAGCATGCAAGTGCCCAAGGAAAATAAATTGTGGACCAATGGCCAAAATCCTGACAATACAAATTAATAATCGGGATGAAAGGCTTTTAAACTCTGGCAATCACATGAAATTGCGTGGCTGCAGATAGGCCTAATTTCTCTTATAAGGTTGTAAAAATGGAGGAGAAAACAAATTATCTTATTATTCATACATCTCAGAGTTCAGTCTGATTTACAGAAGCAATTTTCTCCTAAGCAGTAGTAATTTTTGGGGAAGTGATATTAAGTAATTATTCAAAGATATTTTAGGAAAATAAAATATACAGAAGTAACAGGTAGTTTTGTTTTGAGTTTGGGGGATGGTTTTGTGGGTTGGTTTTTTTGGTTTTTTTTTTTTTAATGAAGCTAGAATATTCCTAAGGAAGCATGATCTAACAGTTCTAAATGCTACTTAAGTCAACTACTTTGATTGCTGCTCTTGTACTAACTTCCACAAAAGAAAATAACATGCAGCGACTTTTGAATACATATGAAAATAATGGGAAAGAATTACAGTTACTCATTAATTATTCCTGTACTCAGGAAGCCCTAGTTTTAATCGTAATCAGCAAAGAAGATGGATCTACAGGCTTGATTCTTCAACAGAGAACTTGCAGGTCTTCTATCAGTGTAAGAATAAGTGCAAAAATAATAAAAAAAACTAATGCGCTGTACAATTCTGTGAGCAAGAAAAAGTTCTATCAACTGAATTGTACTTCCTAGAACTGTGGCTGCACGGAGTCATTCTGCGAGTGTGTGCAGCTAACAATACTCTTAATTGAAAGCCAAGACAAGGAAAAGGCTGATTAATAGCAAAAGCTTCTTCTAGAAGTGCTCAGCATGCAAGTTATACCCAAGACCCTGTTACTTCCCTCTATACTTATCTGAGTACAAAGTCAAATTGTAAATCCTAGATACAAGATAATATTATGTTTTACACAAGAGGTAGTAAAATGATTCTGCCAATATATAATCAGTGTCACTAGGCTAAAAATAAGCAAATGTTATAACAGTATAAGGTTATATCCAGACAATATAAAGTTCACTCCCATGCTTCAGAAGCCAGTCAGGTGAGTTTACTACTTTTTATTTACCCACACACTTTATTTTATCCTGTCTTTTTTTCTTTTTTTTCCACCACTGCCTTGTGCTGGAGCATCAATGCAGATAAAGCAGAGCAGTAGCTTTCTGCAGAGGGGCAGCGGGGAAGTAAGCAGATTGTCCACCTCACAGAATATCCTTGTCTACTTCAAAGGCATGAAAAATGTGCAACAGTACATGCTTGAAGGAGGTCAAAGAAGGATGAAGCTGGCACAAATAGCTGTGCATCTCCTAAGGTTTCCTCTGTAAACACAGGCACTACAGCTGTAATTAGGGCAGGTCTGTTATTTAACTCTTTGAGGTTACCCACTACATCACTTTAAATGAAATAAACAGAAAACACCAAGATCAGATGATCAATCACATTTGCAACTACTGTTACATTGGCATCTTTACAAAGCCAAGCGTGCTCTTGGTGGATGACCACTTTCAAGAAGTCGCATGTGGCAACTGCTAGTAATGCCCACTCATATTCAAAAAGACAGAGCCTGCTTACTATGCTATTTTAACATTTATTGGGCAGTACCCAAGATGTAGTTCTTACACGACTTTTAAGACTGCCTTAATCAACTGCTTACGCCCCCCAAAAAGTGTCCTCCACAGGTAAAGGTGGATTTTCTTCAGAAAGCTTATTTAAATATGCCACAAGTGATTGTAATATCTCTTGATGTCCTCCATATCCCCATTTCTGTAAAATTTGCAGAACTGCACCATCACATCTACTACAAACCAATTTCTCAAAGACAGACCATTCCAGCTTCTTGCCAGAAGGGGAAAAACAAAAAAAAAACCCACCTACAAAATGAGACTCTATTACTTCCTCACCACAAGTCTTACAACTTTCCAAATGACCCTTAACAGATCTTTGTTTTCATCCAATTTGTTAAAAATTGTTGCTATTATTCTTCCTAGTGCTTCAATAAACAACCAACAATAATTCTTAAAAATACGTTTGTTTCCCATCTATGTTAAAAGAAAACAGACTGTGTCTAGGAGCTCAGATGGGAATATTCCTTCAACAAAACAGCATGGTGAGTACTCTCCTCTTCTTTTCCCCTTTTTGTCTACTGAGAAGCTCCAAAGATGCCAGGGACAACACAAAGTAATCCATTTCCATCAGGACTGAGAGGACAGATGACTGCTTGTGCTGTCTGTCTGAGACGCTGTGTCCCCCTCACCCACTACAGGCAAGGGCAGCCATCATGGCCAGCAAGAAAAGAACAGAAGAAATAGGGTTTACCGTTCCATCATGGAGTTCCTCCCCCCAACACACAGCTGACTTGAGATAAGTTTTGAGACCTCTGAATGTAACACATTGCTGCTGCTGCTGTTGTAACTTTTGTTTTTCCATTTCTGCACTACAAGAAAATAGTTAAGGGGGAAGATACCTAGTCTGACTCACGCAGCTAGAGACTGAGTTAATTTTCTTTCTGTGTTTCCTTACAAAGGAAAGAAACAATCCACAATGGGGGTGAAAAGTACAATTTCTATATCTAGATTTAGCCATAAAAAAATGCTGCAATATTGGAATTTAATAGCTTATGAAACATAAGGAAAAAAAAACAAACAAACAGAAAAGCTTATCAAAGCCCTTCAGCTAATTCAGTGACACGTTTTTACTGTGCATAATTTAGTTCCTTCCAGCAAAACTTTTTCACATGAGATATTTCAGATACCATTCTATGTGTACTAGATGTGCACAGATGTGTCCCATTCTAGTTTAAACATTTCTGATTTTTAAAAAAAAAAGCAGCAAAAAAAGCATTGTGGATTTTGTTGAGAAATGATATTTCCAACATTTCTATCCCTAAAGAAAAATGCACCCTTTGAGCTGACCTTACCATATCAGCAGGATCAGGATGTAATATTGACCAAAAGATATTAACACTTTAAAAAGAGTAGGGGGAGTCAGCACATGAACTAAAAAGTCTCTCAAAGACTAAAGTGCACCACTGGTGCAGAAATCTGCAGAGGAAGGTATCTTTTTTAAATTAATAACTTCACATGGAGGCCTCAGTAAGTCATTTGCAAAGTGCGGTGCTCTGCTCAACTGAGAGCAATACAGAGATAAGCAAGATAACAGACAGTTCACAGAATGCATCATGCCACAAGATTTGAAGCTCAGTTCTGGATGCAGTCTAATCATGTTAATTCAGCTTTATAACTCAGAGCTAATGAGTCATCACTAATTATGGTTTGTTAATTCAGGTGCAGGATCAGGGAATGCAGGTGGACTGCAAATGGACCTAGACTGGCTTGTTACTCAGGTACCTCCAGCAGCTCTGCACCTGCTGCATGGAGGCTCCAGGAAGACAACCGCAGCTGCAACTGCACTTGCCAGGGTGTATTATCTCCACATGCTCCTTAGAACAAATGATGTCTTGTTACATGCAATGAGGTTATTTGAAACATGAATTTAATGCAGACAAAATACTGAACTGAATACTGTTCATTTCCCTGACCACCATCTAAGCTTACCAGTGCCCTCCACTTCTTCAGTTTGTCTCATGGGTCTGAATACTTAGGTCTGCCTCTGCAAAGAAGTTGCTAAGTAAAATGAGCTATAAGATACCCATCAGAGTAAGAACAGAAAAAACACATCTTCTGTGAACATGGAGAAAGAAGTTATATAATGGTTTGGGTTGGAAGGTACCTTTAAAGATTATCTAGTCCAACTCCCCTGCCATGGGTGGGGACACCTTTCACTAGATCAGGTTGCTCAAAGCTGCATCCAACCTGATCTTGAACACTTCCAACGATGGGGCACCCATGACGTCTCTGGGCAACCTGTTCCAGTGCCTCACCACCCTCGTGGTAAAGAATTTCTTCCTTATGTCTAGTCTAAATCCCCCCTTGTCCTTTTCACTACAGGCGCTTCACTACAGAAGTCTTGCTCCATCTTTCTCATAAGCCCCTTTTGTATATTAAAAGGATTCAATAAGGTCTCTTCTCCAGACTATATAACCCTGACTCAGCCTTTCTTCACAGGAGAGGTGCTCCAGCCCTCTGATCATTTTTGTGGCCCTCCTCTGGACTCGCTCTAACTGGTCCATGGCCTTCTGATGTTGGGGGCCCAAGAGCTAGACACAGTACTCTGGGTGGGGTCTCACCAGAGGTGAGTAGAAAGGCAGAATCACCTCCCTCAACCTGCTTGCCACGCTTCTTTTGATACAGCCCAGAATACGATTGGCTTTCTGGGCTCCAAATGCACGTCATCAGCCCATGTCTAATTTTTCATCTACCAGTATATCCACATCCTTCCCTGTCAGGCTGCTCTCAATCCATTCATCCCCCAGTCTGTACTGATACCAGGAATTGACCTGACCCAGGTGCGGGACCTTGCACTTGGTCTTTTTGAATTTCATGAGTTTTTCTCATGGCCCACTTCTCCAGCCTGTCAAGGTCCCCCCTGGATGGCATCCCTTGCCTCTAGCTTACCAACTGCACCACTCAGCTTGATGTCGGGTTGTGTATTCACATTCGACAAAATACGTAAGTTACACTAAACATTGCTTTTGTACCTGTGTGGTTCCAAACTGGTCTGGCTATATGTTCAGCAGGTGCAAGCAGGCTATTTTATAAGCTTACAGGTATACATGCAATTAAGGGGACTGTGGACTGAGCCTAGTCATCAGGCCTCAGCAGCAGTTAGGCATGCATTGTCAACCTTAATTTAATGTCCTGGGGGAAAAAGAGAAGGCTGATTGCTCTCCTGTAGGAACAGCTCAGGTAGCTCATTAATGGAGCTGCACTGCCTGTTTTGTCACTCTGCTCACAGTGCCTTAGGCACCAGTGACAAGAATAAAACTTAAGAAAAACAAACAATTCAGAGAACCTGCCAAAAAACATTACTGTGACTTGTGCAGGGCTGTACCTCATCAGTATCAACTATCAGAGCTCACATCTGACATAAAAAAGGCCAGTAAGTTGGCATGTATCTCACCCTGTTGATCAGTAAAGGCATCAAAATCTTTCTGGTACCTCACAATGCAGGTGACCCTGAGAGGAGAAAAAGGGAAATTGGATAACTAATGGTAAAGGAATAAATCTTAAAACATGAAACAAAAATAGATGTACAACAGTAGGTGAAAGTGAGGGGATACTTCTTGAATCTTAATTGTTCTGTTTCTCACACTGCTACATTTATTATAGCTGAACTGGGGGGAAAAAAAACCCACGAGACCACACTGCTAGCAGCTGCTGTGAAGCTGCTGCTCCAAGTCTATAATCATAATCCATCAAGTAATATAAGGTAATTTATTGTACACTCAGTGCTTAGTGTTGCTACATTTTCTTCTAGAAATAGCTTTGGCTCATTTGGGCAACATATTCTACTTTTGATTAAATTAACTGCTCGGGACCTGATTGATGCAAGAGTTTGAAAAAGACAGCAATTGCCAACCTGGGTTGCTCCTCAAAAGCTGGCATTTAGAAAAAGGTTCATTCATTGTACGAGAAGCTTTTTGCTCTGCGAAGAGCTGCAGTACATAACACTGCGACTAGCCATGACCATCATTCAGCAAAGACACAAAGATAACATGCTAAGACGGAGGAATTTTAATTACACCAAACTCAGCTCTAAGGTATCTGTTTCCTGTATTTTCATCCAGGAGAGACAGAAAGAGCAAGTACTGTAAACAATGACAAAACTCTCATAATAAAGCTTCTGAGGAACTTTGAAGGCTAACATTTGTAAATTATGGCTGCTCAGAAGCAGGCCACCCCCTGACATTAATTATTTCATTTTATTGTTCACTGATACACTTGGAGGATGATTACACCTTCTAATCAATTTGGTAATCAGTGGGATTAATTTCTCTCTTGCCCCATGAACTGCTTTTGTGGAAATATTAATGACTGCCAGTAGTGGAGACCTTCTGCTCTCATATTAAAAACTCCGGTTATAGGGTAGCAGCTGAGGTAGACCAGAACAGACACATGTAATTTCATAATAATTATAGATTATAATTACAGAACTATTATTGCTCTGTTCTATAAATTTCCACATAGCAAAACGTAACTGCAGATTACACTACAATCTCCATAGGTATGCTCATGGAACTAACTCTGCTCAAATATTTTAATGTGAGCAGTTCAAGAATTTAAATATATGCAAGTCTTTGCAGGACTGAGACCCATGAGCCTCATCTTACACCTACTATGAGCTTGGAAAAAGAATGTTTATCTGGAGGAATATCTCAGGGAATAGCAATAGGTCTGTCAATAATAAACAGGCTGTACTTCTAAAAAGTGTGAATACAACAATTATAAACCGAAAGGCAAAACAATAAGAGAAATGAACTTCTAAATGTGGTGTGGTAAAGGTTACTTCATCATTTTACTTCTATGTGCTCTGATCTGAGGGTGTTTGCATTACACATACATAATTTAAGTTAAAATAAGACAATATTTTAAGTATCTACTACAACTAAATTAAGGTAAGAATTTAATTCAAATATCATCATTTACACAAAAATCTACCATATCAATGAAATCATCTGAGTTACGGGGTTGATAACCAGATTTTAGTTTGCATCTCTTCTAAGAAGAATGATGAACTTGCTCAGTATCCCCTGTACAATTCTTTGATCTCAGTTACCTATGTGAATCCCATTAAGTGAAGTCTGCTAACTTCATCAGTTAGGATATGGACTTACAAAAATTTAAATCAGATAAGACTATTGATTTCTATTTTTTCCACTAAAGGTTCACTGAAAAAAGGTTTACCTATGTTTACAGTAAGAAATGGTTGGAGCAAGTCCTCATATGTCAGGAAAGTAACATATGCTCTTCTATAGGAGGAATCTCTTCGCAAGGAGCAATTGCAAATTACTGAAAAATATGTACAAAGGAAGCTCATTGTCATGTTGCTATCCTTACAATAGCTACAAATATAGCCAATTGAAACAGGTACGGCTCAGCCTACCTCAAAGACAGCATTTGCTTTAGGACCCATTAACAAAAGAGCTAGAAAACTAACAAAAAAGGAACCACTGCCTGGCTTACTGCCATAGATGTCAATGACTTTTACAGAAATCAGCAGCTGCGAGAAAAAGAATCCCATATCCAATTCATCAAGAGGAAGAAATGCAAGAGAACAGAATACATTTTAAAAGATTCGCTCTACCAGCATCATGTTCTAATTAAAGAAAATAAGACAGACCATAGCAACGTACAGCACTCCTTACATACCGCATAGCTCAGAGGAATTACTCAATGTGCAAATCAATACCTGTCTGCCTTCGCAGAACAATGCAGGTGGTTTGACAGGGAGTTAAAGTGCTTTCTGTAATGAGCACAGTAGAGCCATTGACACTTAACTTTGAGAGCTAAAGCTATTTCAGAAGTTCCGACCAGAAACTTTTTTGCAGCAGTGAAGCAAAAAAAAAACCCAAAAAACAAAAAAAGAAATTGTTCATCTCTCCATTCAAAATAAGGATAAGGTGTAAAATTTTCCTTACCAGCCTGACAACCTCCCAACTTCCCCAGCCAAATCTGGCAGCAGAACTAACCCCGTTCTAAATACATGCTTTAGTTTTCCTTACTCGTCCCTGCAAACCTTGCACACTCAAGATGTATTGAATTACTGAGCAGAGTCTGTTACTCATCTGCTGTGACCCCGGTGCATCTGTGCTGATCTGCCACGTACATGCCCTGTGCACTCGCAACAGCTCCGACCCTGTTCCACACCAGCTGGATTCATTGTCCAGTCACACTACTCGCGTTTCGTGCTCTGTTGCAGAGGTGGTTGTATCAGATAATCAGACACATACACCATGCTGAGTCACATTACAAGGTACAGATCGGAAGCAAAATCTCCCTGCAAAAGTATGAAAACCTCTTTCTGAAGGGGCTTCTACTACTGGCTATCCAAGCCCTGAACTCAGAGCTCATGCATGAGTTTTTATTTCTTAAACCCTTGCTTATAATGTAAATTAGAATTTCTGCAAATGCCAATCTATGACAATTGGATTCATAATTTGTTTCCTCCCAAGTCTCTTCTTATAGCCCCCTCTTTTTTTTTTTTTTAAAGTAAACAAGGAGGTCTAGTACAAATCCAAGCAAGCTACAGATTCATTATTTCAATAAAATATACAACTGGGACTGTCTGGGACTGAGATTAGGAAAGACAAACTATGTCTCCAACAACCATAGTGACTATTCAGTTGTCGTTTGAATATTGTCAAGTTCTACCATCCTTAAACCTCAGTGACAGTTGAATGATACAGGACATGTCCACAGGGTGACTTGTAGAAGGACTTACATCCTTTCTGTCCAGCCCTTGAGTCCATCAGATACAAGTCAGCTCTAACCCAGAAGCTACGTAACCATGCCAACACAGCACTACAGTGAAGACAGCATGCCCTACTTCTTAACAAGGTGCATTATTTTTACCTCTGGCTTTCCCTCATGTTAATATGGCCTTTGGCTGCCTGGTTTGTCTTTTTTCATTCTGCAGGAGAGGAGGACACATAACTGCTGCTCTCAGATTGGCACACACTAAGATATTTCTTGTTCTTGAGTAGTTTTCTTCCAGTCAGTAACTAGCCTAGATCCACAGCCTGTGAACAACAGTTGTTGTTTATGGTGTCAACTGATTTCCTTGGCAGCAGCTCCAGGAGCAAGCCTTAATAATGTTTTGAACATTCACCTGGTACGAAGAACCAACCACGTACAAGTTTTCTTGACAAGACCACCAGATACCCATGTAAAGAAAGAGAACGTATGTGTTCATGATCTTACCAAGGTACTGTTATCTAGAGAACTTACATAAGTAATATTTTAAAACAGCATAACCCATTTAATTTCACCATTTCATTTAATTTCCTAAATTTAAGATTGTCGAAGCATAGGTGGCTGTATGTGGATAGAAACCAGCTGATCATTATTAAATAAACTTTGGAAAAGCTCTTCAATTTCATTTTCATATATTGATGCACAAAGGTTAAGAAAATCGTGTGCACTCTAAATAATGAATTGCATGTTTAAAAGAGGAATTTCTGTTTATTGGCTACTTGACCATTACAATAGTAAGAAAAGGCCTTTTGAAAACAGTGAAGTTTTATTTGCCACATGTGGAAAAACAATTTAATTTAAAAAATATTTTTAAAATTATTTTCTCAGATTTGTATATTCTTAATGCTAATATAAAATATGGCTAGAAATATATCTAGACATGTCATATATTATTAAAAATGAAGATGCAAAATGAACAAATATTTAAAAAATAAAAAGCAAATATTGAATGTATTGATACTGAAATTGTAATATTTATTTCTGCTGCAGATTTTCACTTTTTTAATTAGACCATATTCAAAAGGGGAGGGATATTAAAATGAAAGAAACATGTCAGGGTTCAAAAGTAACCCCTCAAATAATTGTCAGCATAAATCTCATTTGTGGGGGAACCAAATCATCCCTACAACTGGGAGGAAGGAAAAGAGGGTTTCAAGACAATGAGAAAAAGGATGAGAAACCACAGACACTGACTTCAGAGCAAAGTTGTTCAGTTCAAAAACCTTAATATTTTCCATGACAGAAGGAAAGGCACATTCCTTTGGGTTCACCTTTAAGCCTAGTAAACATGCCACAGCCAGTATAAACATAAACCAAGAACAACATAAAACAAATTTAAGTAAAAAACCTATTTTTTTTCCCTAAGAAGGAAGAGTAAACAAGAGATTTACGAAACGTGCCTGGATAACTAGTCATCAGAATTTGGTCAGGATCAAACACAGCATTTGCTGTCAATATCCACACAGCAACGCTTCAGAGTCTGCATGTTCTCAAGCTAGAAAGAATGCGGTCTGCCAGAGTTATGGGCAACTGCAGTTTCAAAACGAGTGCATTTAAAAGTCAGACCACAGAAGCATCAGGGAATGGCTGAGGTTGGAAGAGACCACTGAAGGTCATTTGGTCCAACCCCCCAGCTCAAGCAGGGCCACCTAGAGCCAGTTGCACAGGACGGTGTCCAGACAGCTTTTGAATATCTCCAAGGATGGAAACGACACAACCTCCCCGGGCAACAGAGGAACCTCCTGTGTTTCAGTTTACCTCTGGTCCTGTCACTGGGCACCACTGAAAAGAGCTTGGCTGTGCCCAGGACCATGCCCAGATGGTTTTTGAAGGAGGGAGACTCCACAACCTCCCTGGGCAACATTTACCACCCTCACAGACAAACAATACTTCCTTGTCCCCACATTTACAGCTGTGGTTGACAGGTGGAAAAAAAAAATAGCACCCTTGTAAAATGTATTACTTACTTGAAATATTTCGTATTACCACAAGTTCCTGTTCATTCAGTTTAACCATGTTACCACCATGGAGAATATATAGTCCTTTGTTTGGCATCAGAGGGCACGTGTTTGATGCTGTCACTGACGTGTGCCATTCCATTGCATGCTTCTGTTTTGCTCCTCCATTTCTCTTGGTCCTGATTTACACCCTTTAGATTTTCCTTGTGCGTAGCTTGGATATATTGAGGTTTTCAGGATTCCAGTACTGATCTTTGACATGAAAGTAGGATTCATCTTGCAAAACTGATATCCGAATAGTTTCTTTAATGGCTCATCAGTTAGTAGCTGAAAAGTTTTCCTCCTTGTTATTTTCTGTTATCTGTTAGGTTTCTGTATCTATATTTTTATCACTTCCCTGCTAACTTTTTATTTCTTCTATACTCTATAGTCCTTAACCAGGTATCTAAATGAAGCAGATATTCTCACATTCCAAATATCATTCCAGATTTAATCAGAAACGTACTCAGCTTAAGAACAATTTCCCTAACTTGTAATCTGTAGTGACCCAAGAGACACGAGAATTGCAGCCAAAAAACTCCAGAAAACCAAAAATAAAAGTAACCAAACTCAGAGAGTATAACATTTTTGAACTAGCAAACAGCATGGAAGGGAGGATAAGATACTTTAAAACCTGAGGTAATTTACAATGTTATTTCAGTTCGAATACTTTTTATAAACACTGTTTTATTGCTGAATTGTAACTGAATTATGTTTATTTTGATGAATGAAGGGAAAAAAGTGTCAGACATCTCTAAAACCAGGAAACAAATTTGTCAGCATAAATTCTATTCAGCACTAGAATAATGTGATATGTGATGAAAAACCAACACACTCATTTTTCACAGAAGTAGGTAATAGATAGTAGTTCAGCATTTACCATGCAAGCGCTTGAAAGAAATTTGGGTTACTAGAGAATGTAGTTGCTAAAAAATGCAAATCAACCTCTCACTTTCCCAAAACAGATAGATGAAATTTGTCTAAATTTTCTACGTGGCTGTTTTAGATGAGATCTCAGAAGCACTTTATCCATTATCCATTTATGATAAAATTACACCGTTGTTTCCATAAAATATACCCATGTCTAACACACTGTTGCTCTCATTAACACCTGTGAAACATGTTTCTTATCAAATTGTAAGAGACATAACAATTTTCTGCTATATTCTTTTGTATGATCAAAACCCACCTTCTGTTAAACACATGGAGCATTCTTCTCTATCTAGAGGAAAACCATACTGCTTCTCTGTGAATACTCTGTTAATCACATGAATTAATTTGTTGATTTACAGCCTCTAACATGTGAGCTGTGACAATGTTAATGTACCAGCCCACATGTTAACATATCATATCCAACCGAGCTGTTAAGCTGCCAATTACTAGTTCTTTTGGGTCATCAGCTTTTTGACACTACTTTTGCCATTTTTGTTTATTCTAAAATAGATGAACTGATGACTAAAATTTTCCCCAATCACAGGTGATTGAAGTATAAGTTTTTTCTAAAGATTAAGACAAAAGGATTTACCAGTCAGTTTGAAAGAAAAATTATGAAAACTAAGAAAAAAATTAAAAAAACAATATGGGTTTAAAAAATGTGTGTATTTCCAGGTACATGGACTTCCTCAGCTACTTGGAGCTTTAATAGGGTAGAAGTCTCTTCTTTTCACTGTCTACAAAATCACTCTTAAAGACTATGACACTTCGCAAAAATTTTTATTTTATGTAAAATCATCAAGGGGAAAAAAAAGCTTAAAAGGAACTGGAAAACATTCAATCTACTGTTATTCTGCCTTAGCTGCACAACGATTTCGAAAGTTAATTTTCATTCCAATAATTTTCACTTGGTACCAGAGAAGAACTGGGTTTACGAGAGCATGCTCTTATTACTCCCCTCTTCTATTGATTCATAACCTTCCTTCAGTGGATAGCAATGTGCCAGATACGATCATTTCCAAGAGCCTACAGTGGCCAGCACTCCAGAACATACAAGTTGAGAAATATGACCAAGTTCACAAACCAGCTCCACCTACTAAAATCCTTCCAGATATTTGCGTAATTTGTAGAAAACGATTCCAAATGCTCCTCCAAAATTTAAGTCAATTAATCATTTCTATACTAGGGTAGGAATGATTGTCATGGCCAAGAGGCCTTATGCCAAGGAAAAGCTCGGATTCAAACAGAGAAAATCACAACTCTTTAAAAGGTAATTACCAGCTACTGTGCAGTGTTAAAGCACTTCCCTTCTATTAATACCCAGCAAAGCTTCACTTTCCCAGAAGTCTCACACAATTGCATCTTCTTTATGCTCAGTATTGATTTCAGCTGCTCTGAAATCAAACACTCCTAACAACAATAGTTTTGACACATCATAAGGATGAAACAGATCAAAATGGAAGAACATGATAGTACTAACAAAGAAGAGAAAAACATGAGTGCTATGTGTAGATATCCCCATCTTTTTTTCCCCATAATATTCTCTGAAAGACCGACTCTTAAAAGCTCTTAAAAGAGTAAAAGCCCTTCATAAACAGAGGAGAGACAAACCGTTCCGAGCAAAGCAGGACATGGAGGTAAAAGTGCAGTTTTCAGTGGTCACTGAAATCCAGTGGCTCACTGGATTTGCATCATTTGAATCATATGGGATTTTTTTATTTTTTTTTCACCACTGCCTAACACATTTAAAAATGTTTGTATTTTGTACTTGGAAAATATAAAAGCCAAATTATATTCCTGTACGTGTTTGTGGTTATTCCTAGTCTCATGTGCACATCACTAGCCTTTTCTTTCCAGTTTCTTTTTTTTTTCTTTTATAAATATTCTCCACTCCAACTTGAAGACTGCTAGAAGTCCTGAACTTTTCTCTCTAGGTGCTTATTTCCTGACATCCCTGTCTTACTGATCTTCGCTAAAATTTAAAAATAATAGATAGCACGGCTGCAGTAGAAAAAACTATTTTTTTTTCCTAGCAAGTAAATAATGTTTCAGGGTGAAAGAGCACCTTTTAAAAGAGCAAGCACAGGACTGAAGAGATCCTGAGATAGACCTGCATTCATAATTTCCTTAAATAACTTCCTTCATCAACCCAAAAATACCAAAAGATCTGGCTTCAGATCTGCTGCTGCTGTCCTTGTTACAAGCTGGCCCAAGCTGCGTTGACAGTGTGCCCCTACTTGCTCATAGTACAGGACCGATCCTCTTTTTTCAGAAGTTTCAGTTGATGCAGCATGCAATAATCAGGGCAAGATAGTCAAATAAATTACTAAGAGGTATCACAGCAGTCAAACTAAGAAAAAAAAAATCAGCTATTTTTCCCCACACAATTATTTTATATTTTTTATCTTTTAATACCAATACCTCTTTGTACATCAAACAAAAATCAAAACCAGTTCTCTTGCAAGCTGCTTTCTACTTCTGTAGTTTTCTCCAAATTTAAAGAAGCAAACACGACTACGTCATTTGTTCTTAAAAACTGAAGTTTGAGAAGTGCTATCCCTAGCATGTGACCCTTGCAAGTACATACCTACCATCACCTAGTCTAAATTGCAAGGTTATAGTCTAATCAGGCTTCAAGCATCTACACTTATCTCACCCTCTTGATTACAAAATACTCCTTTCCTACAGCACTACAATATTTCTCCTTTCCCAAAGGAACTTTTAATTGCCAAGTGTTTTAACTGCCCTTTTAAGATAGCAAGATTTGGCGCTTTTTTCCCCTTCATTATTGTAATTGTACGGAGACTGAATTAGCTCTTGTCTAGATCTTTGAGGAAATGTAGTTACAATCTGTCATTCTGATTTACCTGAACAACTAAGACACAGTTGATTTTTACTAAAGCAAGTTGCCTTCGGTACACCACTGCTTGCTCTAAGATCTTCCAGATTATGGCAACTAAAATCCCTACTTTTAAAACTAACACAGGAAAACATATAAAATCTCATGTTATCTATGGTGCAATATTTACTGTTGTTATCTGTTTGTCTGTAGCATTTAGAAGCTCCAAACAGGGATGACAGCTGTGTACAAAAGACAATCTGTTTTCCAAACAGCTTAAAATGCATTATTTTGAATTTAATCAAATTTGGTATTTTAAACTGTTGGTACAAACGACTGAGAATTTCACAAAAGCCCGAAATAAAACACATCCCAGCAGGAGAAGAAAAGCAAACAAAAGGGAAGCAGCAAGGGAGCCTGAAGGAGTATTCACTAGAAAGTTAAGAGACTGGGATGTTAAACAGGATAAGAGCAAGAAATCAGATTAAATGAAACAGAAGGAAGAACGCACAAGGCAGTGACAACTTCTTTAACTCTGAGAAACAGTCAAACTCAATAAATCTGCTGTAACATTATTAAATGAGAACAGACGGACAGGTAAAACTTGAAAGAACGGCAGTTTTTCTGCATACCATGATTCTCACCCATTGTCCCCTGCATACCTGAACTGGGAGACCTGTCCAAATATGATGCGGCTCCCTTTTTCCTCCACCATATCTGAATAGAAGCAGTGAAGGGGAGAGGAGAATAAGACTGAGAGGTGGGTAGACACCTACACCTTGTCCTGGAATGGATCAGGCTCCTAGATTCCCCAATACACACATTGCTAAATTCAAACAGGGCTTTGCCTTTATAGACTTAAATGCTCTCACCTAATTTGTATCTGTCAATTGATGCCTGCTTCTAAGTTTTTCCAGGATTGGCAGCTCGGCTGTTGAGGATAGAGCATGGATTTATTACAAAGGCAGATTGACTGCTCAGATGGTTTGCACAGCTTACAGAGACTGTGGTCGCAGGGATGCAGGCGTTGGGACACCCGCCCACACATGACCATGCTCTGTTTTAAGCACTGGGCTACAGCACAATGTAAATGAGCGATCTTCTTCACTGGCTCGATGTGCATGGGATTCTGAGACATCCTAGTGCAATAAGCTGTCATTTCAAAGTCCCCCAGCGGTACACCTCAAAGATTGTTGTATTTCTCTTAAAATGAACATGCCCCTCTAGTTACATGCTATTTTAGTTTTGTATGCTATGACTTGACTTTCATCTTCAAAGTTACTACCAAGAAACAAAGCATAAACTCATGTCAGGAGCATAGATTTGACACTGTACAAGCAGCAGCAGTAGACACGGTAATATGCCTCCCACAATAGCATGAATAATTGAAATTGCCCTGTGACACATCATATGCCACTTGACTTCAGGCAACCAGTTCCTTGATTATCAAATCATGATAATCAGTGCAAGGCCCATTCTTTTCTCTGGTGCAGTTTTACATCCTTTCAGACTCTTTTACTGTTGCATAAAAAGATCACAGCTCTAAAGATGAAATACACTTTTGAGACTTGGCTACTACTGGCTTTGGCACTGCTGTCTAAGAAGCATGACTCATTTGGAAGGAATGATCCATTAGGAAGTAGTGATAAATGTCTGATATCTAAAAGAAAAACTCAGTGCCAACTTTTTCACACAGTTATACACACAGAAACTTTCCAAGTCTTTAAAAAGAAAATACTATACCAATAGTTCTTTCAAGTTGGGGGGTTGTGTGTAAGTCTAAATTCCATCTCTGTTATAGCGAGACTACAAAACAATCACAGAAAGTAGAATTTTTCCCTTCTTTTTTTTTTTTTCCCTTTCATTTGTTTCTGGCTGCATCTATATTCTTGTTCCTACTAGTTGTCTTTGCTTCCTGCATCAGCTCGAGAGGAAAAGGAAAGAAAGGTGTTATGAATCATATTCAAATAACACTCAGGCATTCAAAGCCTTGATAAGGTTAGCATAATATATGTTGGATACTCTGTAAATAAAGGCAAATTTGCCGTGACCTGAGGCATTTAACAAAAAAAGAAGGAAAAACACTACAAAAATAACACACACAGTTTTCAGACTATATCTGGAGATAACTGGCAGCTTTCTTATTTCAGAATAATGCTTACACATGGAAGGGAGAAAACTTTATATAGACACACATCTGTGAAAAACAGAAGACCTTTAAAAAACACCACCAGCAGAATTAGTTTTGAGTTAATAACAACAGAAATTTCAAATTTATGACCCCAGATTTCACATAATTCATTAATTATTTGATTACTCCCTTAAAATAATACTTAGGCTGAATATTGTTTACATCTTAAAAACATAGGAAACATTCTCAAAAATCTAAAACTTGTGCTTAAGTACTATTCACCTGTTTTTCTGGCTAGACACTAAAAAGTAAGGATACCCTGCTTGCCCAAACAGCTTTTGAAACTGTTCAACTTGATATAAGTGCAAGTCTTATATTTAAATAATAACCTCAAGCATTAAGGTAAAATTATTAAATCTGTCATTTAGTCATGAATTATTTATACAAATAATGTATTAGATTTTTATTAGGCAACATTTTTGTCTCCCTGTGGGCCAGATGGTTCAACCAGCTTTGAGAGAAAACACATACAGGGCATGTTTGCAAAGATGGAGTAACATATGTTCCAGATCCAAACAAAAAGCAGGTGTAAAACATTCTGCCTATACAGGCTTGCCTGAATGTATACAGTCTTCCACCCCTTTTTCTCTTCCTCAGCCTCAAAGGACACAATTTCCTCCTCCCCTCACCCTCTCCTATGCATGCACACGTCAGCTTTCCTGTTATGAACAAAAAACCCAGAAAATTCTTCTGTCTCTGAACCTTCAATATTACCTTAAGACAAACTACCAGCCTAAGTCTCTGCATTGCTATAGACCTACAATATGAGAGATCAAAAACTAGACTCCAAAGATAACTGTTCCCCTCTATGATACCTCTGCATTCCACAGGACTGTGGTGCATTTATTTTGTACTTCCAAGAATAACTCAAATAGTCTTGAAGTCTGGCCTAATTATTCTTTACAATATCTCCGAGTGTAGGATGTAATATCATGTTTTGGTGTAATTTCAGGGAACTCTCGTCCCCATGTATGTTTCTAAATTCCTTGCTTCATTCATTCTTTAACCAACACAACCTCAGTTTTCAAAACATTTTCTTTCTTTGTTTTCCCCAATGATTTGAAAACAGTTCGTTTTCTACTCTAATGTTTCACTAAGGAAGCCTTTCATCTGCTTAAAGAAGATACAAAAGCCCATATGAGGAGACAAAGTCTTTCCTTTACCAATACACCTTCTTCGACACTCATCAAAATAGATGCTTATAGAATATTAGAACAGCTTAAGAAGTCAGTTTTAATTTTTGCCAAAGGAATTACCTGTATAACAATCGTGTGTATTTTCCATCATTCTACTGAACTCACATAACAGTAAGAAGCTAATATTTGTCCAAGGAGTATTTTTTTTAAGCTTTATTATTATTAGATCTTGACTTTTAACAGGCCTGCGTATCAGCTGTATCTTCTGATATCATTGACGTTAGCATAGGCAATTAATAATGAAGATACTCCATCCCCTGCCAAGAATAATATTTTAACAGATTAACAATTACATAAGAAGAAATTTGGCACAGTCCAACATGCAAGGAAAGATGACAATTCAGAGGACCATTTTAGCTTTTTTTTTTCCTGGAAAAAAGGCTTCACAAAAGTTAGTTGCGTGATATCCTGAGGTGTGTCATGTAGAAATGCCTTAGGAACATCAGATATTGTAACTAAAAAACAAGTTCATTTACATTTTGGCAAATAAGCCTTTGAAATACATTTTTCATTCTCTGTAAGGTGGTCCTACTGGGTAGGGAACACAAAGAATGATAACTTAAGGAACATATCCAATAATCCATGTCAAAACAAGAGACTCCTCTCATTTGTACTCCATGCTTTATTATGATCAGCAGATGGAATGCTATCAGGATGACACAATACCAAACATTTAAGACTGATCTTCAGTTTCCAAGATTTCAGCCTAAATTCCATTGATGACACTACTCTATGGAGAGTGTCTCAAGTAACTTTGAGATACATTGTTAGAATCAATGCTAAGCCTGACCAAGTTATTATTTATAAAGCAACACTATTTTCTTCAGAGTACAAAAAGTTAGGAAGTTATTAAAGTGACAAGTGTTCTGTGGTAACCTTATTTTTGTAACCTTTATCTGTAACTATGATAGTAATATCCTTTCCTCAGGGATAAATGAAGCAATGAGCTACCAGACTTTTTTTTTTTTAATCATATAAAAACAGTGACTTATCAGGGCACTAAGAAAAGCAGGTGCTTGTTGGTCTTCTGCAGCATAGGTATTACCTAGTTCTAATTCTTCCCTAAGGCTGTTGGAAATTTCCCTGCTCTACAGGAATAATAACATTCAACATTCATTCAACAGAAGAAATGAGAAAAGACTGTAAGCATGTCCACAGTTTCTGGTGGCTTTTTTTTTTTTTTTTTGATCTGGTGATAAAAATGTTTCCCCTTATCTATATTGCACCCACATAGACTCTGGGGCCACTCTTAAGGCTTTACAGGAAAAAGGCAGTAGCGGCTGCAGGACCTAAAAAACCTACAGAAGTTTTAGCACACTCCAAATTCACTTCAATTAGTATCCACTTTGACTAAACCCTTATGCAAAATACTGGTGACTTTTAGGTGAAGCAGGCAAACCCTTTCTTTTCCTCAAATCAAGGCAAATGCATTATCCCTTAAGCTTAGATGGGACGAGAGAGCGAGAACAGAGGGAACTGAACAGGCCTTTAGGACATCAGGTCTTCAGTTCCACTTGACTCAGAGTATATCTCTGAGGAGTTCTTGTGATCTGTTTTTTGCCATCAAATTCTGTAAACCCACACTTTAAATTCAATTCCTTGTTGACATAACCACATGACCCAGGATTTGCCATTCTGAGGGCATGTTTATTTTTCCTTACTTGGCCCTTCTTAGCTATCTTTACTGGATTTTTGTAGCTCTCCTTAATGGATTTTTTTAACTAGCAATGGGTATATTAAAATATACCTTTCTTCTAAGAGGGAGAAGAGAACATAGGAGCCATATATACACCTAAGCAGCACTGTGTATGTGTACATACACATATAAAGTGTAATGTAAATTATAAGCTGTTTGATTATGAACACAAGAAAGTTACAAGAAAGCCTCAGCTTGCTGAGAGAGGAGTGGTTGTCCACAGAATGAGACTGCACAATATTTCTGTCAATCCCAATTGTCAGTAATTCTTACCACAAAAAAAGAAGTTAATAATTTACCATCTTCGTCTACTATTCGCATTTTGATCTACAGGTAAGCAAGTAGCAGCGCCAGAACCCAGCTAAGCTTTTAAATAGAAAGAGTTGGCAATTAATCATTTACTCATTACTTAAGCAGAACAGACAAATACAGAAGTGTTCAAGCTGCAATTTTAGTCTTCGACACCAGATTCATGTACCATCATAGCGCAGAGTTGACCCATGTCAGATAAATATGCATTGCATTTCTAATCATCAAGAGCATACAACACTCTTACAACAACCTCAACTTTTTTTCATAGCAGTGTACTAAGCAAACCCCCATCCAGCAAAAGGCTGCCAGTGTAAAGTTAAACTGTTGGTATTTTTTGAAGGTGCCTGAAACAGCAGTGTATGGTTATACCAGATCAGAGTCTTATATCATTTTGTTGTGTAAGGAATCCTAAAGCTGCAGGTGCTCTATAATCAACCTGCAGTCTCACAGTGTTGCAATCTATTTCACCCTGCCCAGAAGCAAGGCTAAACTGAACTTACTTGAGCTATCAAAAAATAGACACGCAGGTTAAAGAAAATTAAACTTTTCCTCTCCCATGATTTTTCAGGACTACATGAGCCATGTCTAATTTGAACAACAAGTCTTAGAAAGTAGGAGATACTTAGGTAACTTCTCTGCAGGTGTTATGCTGTTAAACAACTTATGTAATAATGTGATTTTTCACATCAACAATGGCATAATTTGTGGGATTTCTTTCTGAAGAAAGTAGAAGCACAGCCACTAAAAATCAGGCCAAATGTTTAGAAGAGAGATCATTCAAATAGCTCCAACCCTTGACACAACAGAACACTATATGAATAGTACACTACTTCGGGTTTGGTTTGGTTTTGTTTTTTTTTTTCCAAAAGTAAGGACTTTCCATTTTAGTTCAAGCCATGGTACCATTACGTAAAGTCTGCTTTCATGAAAATCAGCAATTTAAAAAATAGCTTCTGTTCATTTAAGGTTACAAATTAGATATATAAGGCAGCACTTCATCCACCACTGAAGTGCAGCCATCTGTTTTGTAGTAGGCATTTAAACAGAACAGTTTGAAAAATGAAGAAAAATATTATAGCAAGCTGAGAAGAAAAATACAGACGTCTTGAACAGAATGCTGAGAATGGTTTCCCTCAAGCAGTAAGAACTGCACTTACCACAGCCCAAAGGCCAATGGCTACAAACTTTGGACCCTAAAAATCAGACACACATCCATATTGAGACAATTAAATACATCACTGTATTTTTAAAGCTGTTGAACATTTTTTTTTTTTTCCCAAGAGAAGACTGTAGATGTGAGTTCCTAAATGTGGACTTAAATCAATTGACTTTGTTTCCCCTACTCTTTATAGCCGCAACCTTGGTCTACACTGGCCTTCCCTGGGAGTATGCAAGTGTCTGTAGTATGATGGACGTTGTCCCACCATTTAGTGGCTCACAAAATTTTGTTGCTTATAGTGAATGACACTTCCAGGTGGTCTGTCATGGATCATATATGTGTTATCTAAAACTATGTCATTATAACAGACATAAACAGACATTGTGTGTTGTGAAAACAGAAGTTATGTAGAAAACCTGCTTTTTATGTAATAGTCTATAAGAAAAGAGGGTTTAAAATTGTTTCCAATGTAATTTTCCATCAAAAAAGGGATTTTGCTTTCTTTCTTTAGCAATATTAAATAAATTCTGAGCAGCTTGTCTCAGAAACAGATGCTTAGTGTAAAGCCTGATTGAAAATATTCATAAATATACCAAATATTTTTATGAGTAACTAGAATATATTTTTAATAGCATATTAAAAATTATAACCCCAAAGGAAGACAGTTGGAGTTTAATTATGGACTTTTTAATCAGGAATTTAGTCTCAGTACTTTATTTCTCTATAATTTACCCTTTTGGTCTGTTGGATGTTACTGTGACATATCAAAATGCCTTAGGATAGGACATCTCCCAGCTTTTAAAACAAGAATCAACTATCCTCTCTCAGCAGCTGAAGGGAATTGTTAGTCAAAGTAATAGTTTGGCTTCCTTCCATCAAGAAATACATCAGTCTTTCCAAAGAAAAAGTTATCATCTCAAGATGACTTGATAAATGCTTGTGTGGTCACAGAGATTTTTCTATTTTAGCCAATGGGAAGAAACACACATCCCAAGTAAAAAGAATTAAGAAGCAAGTATGATGCACAGTATACTTGCTGCATTTTCAATACTAGCATATGCATTGAGTTAACACACTAAGTAATAGTAACAGATCTCTGCGTCTCTAAATTAGGTCTCAAAGAAAATCTAGAAAGACCCTTTAAGGAGACAATATTAAGCCTAAATATATGGTTAAGTGATACCTCAATAGAAATTCTCTACATTTTCCTGCAAGTACACCATTTAACCTTTCTATGTCGGTCTATTTCTTTTGGCGTGAATACTTGAGTTCATAGATGTAAGTGTACCGTACATACATCAAACCAATTCTTTCAGTGTCTCATCTAATGTTAAACATTTTCAGAGAGTAACCTTACGTCAGGTCAGACACATTTAAAAACGAGATATATTAGTTCAGTGCTGGAAAATTACAGTCAAATGTAAAGGTTTGGTCTAGGTTCACCAGGGAAAGGACTGCATGTTTGAGCAGGCTTATTAAAAAAGTTTACATTCTTAATTTGCTTGCTCCTGTCTGTATAGTGAGGAATCCCAGATTTATTGAGAAGGGTTAAATGTTAACAGTATTTTAAGTGACCTGAAGAGGATTAACTTACTTGTATCTCTCTTACAACACAACAGTATCTAAGGAGCATAAACATTTATGATGCATATATTCTTGTATCTTTTAGATGTTTCTTTTCTGCTCAGGACTAGAAGAGTGTTCAGCTTTGATGACACTAAGACTATTGTTTTTCCTTTACTGGCTACAGATGAATGAGTATCATCTGAAGCTTAATATTATGACTCCAGCCTGATTTGCAGAGTCCAAAATCAGGATTCATATCTTCAGCTGTCCAGAAGATAGTCATCAAGGTTAAGCAAGTCATCTAGGCTTCACCTGTAGTTACTGGACAATCTGATTTAAAGACCCAGTCTAAATTTGTTTTAAACATGTATTAGGATCAATTCATTCTGTCTGAAACAAGATATCTCCAGAGGGTAATCATTTCACATAGGTATTCCAATGACGATGAAGAAGCTTAAATAGCTTTCATCCAATTTTTAGGTAAGATGAATCTACCCTCAGGATTCCATGAGACCCATATAGACAAGTTTTCATCATACTAGTATCATAATTGATCCAATTTCAGCTTGTTCTAATCCCCGATATCCTAGTGGTCTCCCTTACCTAACTGTATAATATTTTCTATTCTAAGAACAATTATGAAATACTGTATGTAACCAATATATAATGTACTGTGAAATGTGAAATACAGTCAGCCACCCCAGGAAACAAATCTGAGGTTTTAATTGTAGATATCAATATCTTTATTACAAAACTGTTATAAAAGTTACTGGTATAGGAACTAATATTATTCCAAGTTCACTTTCAGAATAAAATCAAGCTTACATACAGGTCTGATCTAAGTTAGTCATAGCCTCACACAGTCGTTTGCTTCAGTGACCAGTCCAGCCCAAACCATGACAAAGACCTATACAGTACCATCTTGGTAAAGTTGCATTTGGAATAATTTCCTTTGACTGTTTTCCTAGAACTAAATAACTAGGAACTGGCTAAAAAGAAAGGTAACATTAGCTATCTGAAATAACCAAAACAAGACATTTCCAGCCCAATCAACAGTAACATGGAAAAAATACAGCATTAAAATTATACTTATCTAAATCTACAGAGTTCTGCCAAAAACAGAAGATTGCCTGTTGTTTGTTTTGGTTTTTTAACTGATTTGCAGTGTTGGTTTGATCTACCAATTACAAACAAGCTTTTCATGCTTTTCTTAAATTTTATAGATTTACTAAAAAAGAATATAGTCAAACAGTCATCAGATCAACAACAGCCAATATCAACATCTTGCTACGTGAAGGCAACTGATACTGGAAGGGTGTGGTTGATTCTCCTGTGCTTTGGCAAGCTTACTTTGGGCAATCTTTTATTATTGAAAGGCTGAGGGACTTGGGCCTTTTTAGTCTAGAGAAAACAAGACTGAGGGGGGATCTTATCTTCAAGGGAGGGTGCCAGGGGGATGGGAACAGTCTTTTTTCAGTGGTGCCCAGTGATAGGACAAGAGGTAACGGGCACAAACTTGAACATAGGAAGTTCCATCTTAACATGAGGAGGAACTTCTTTACTTTGAGGGTGGCAGAGCACTGGCACAGGCTGCCCAGAGAGGTTGTGGAGTCTCTCACTCTGGAGACATTCAAAACCCGCCTGGACGCCGTCCTGTGCAACCTGCTGTAGGTGACCCTGCTCTGGCAGGGGGGTTGGACTAGATGATCTCCAGAGGTCCCTTCCAACCCTGACCATTCTGTGACACTGTGATTAGAATGCTGGCTTAATTCAAAAGAACCTCTTGTGTAGCTCCTTGTACTTTGCTTCCTGCAGCTAAGATGAATAGAGTTTAGTTAGTACAGCGAGTCAAATGAAACTCATCCAGATATGTTATAATAGCTTTTGGCCCTCATTAGATTTATCTTTAAGACAGTTATTAAGTATCTGTTATTTATTTAGGGGGGTTTTTTAATCACTATGAAAAGTTCAGTGGACATATAGATACGAAAGCATGAACTTTTAACAAAATATGGAAGCATGCTTTGAAAAGAACAGATGTTTTGAGAACTCCATGGTGTAAAGAAAACATATCCACCATGAAAACCTCTTCTCAACCCAAAAGCTCCACAAAATTTCAGGTAAGACTTTTATGTTATTAAATACTGGATTTAGAAACTTAAGCAAATTCCTGAACCAAAGACCTATTTCCAAGCATGACGAGGTACTAACCAGTTTACCTTTATGCAAACTTGATGCTTAAAAGACCTCAAAGTAACAGAAATACAGCTCAGGTAACTACAACTGCTGATATAAAGGTAAATATACCTTTATGTATATATGTAAGTGACCAGAATCCTTTACTTGTTCCTAGAGGCTGTAAACTTCAAGTAGAAATTAACATACAGCTATAGAAAACCCACAATTAAAAGTAATGGTTACATTTTATAGGCTTGGTTAGGAAGCTCACAAAATTCAGTGCTAGCATCAATTTCTGAATGACAACAACACAGAACTCTACAGAGAACATATTGTGATGATGTAGCATCAAGCAATTCAAACCTACTTGAATGTACAGAATGGAAACCTGACAGCCAAGCACACTGACCTATGGTAAACGGAGCTCAATGAACTGAGGTAACCACAGACCAAGAAAGGCCACCATTTTTAAGTCTTTATTGTCTTTACAGTGTTTTGCAGGTATATCCACACTCATTCTGGCTGCAAACCGTGTTGTCATTGGCAACCACTTCCAGAATAGAAGTTGTGTAACCACGTGGTTACGATATTTTGCTTGACTGAATAAGCTCACTGTCAAAAGCATTGATTTGCTCAGCCAAAATACTACTGCAACATAGCTACGATATTTCTTACCAAAAGTAAGGGATGACTCAAGTTAACCAGCCCGAATAAGGCCACCTGTAAATTTAAGTCCATGTACAAAAGGGTAGAGATGTAGCTTCAGAACCACAGGTTAACTCACTCTGGATCGACTTTGTGCTTTTTGGGAAATGACTCTACTCATTGACAAAACTGATTGAAGTATTGTAGCCTCCACTAACAAAGCGATGATGTCGCTATTTGAGCATCTGATTTGCTAAGGTACATAATAGGCTTTATTATGTAGTTTAGCTGGTCTCTCCCGCTGGATTAGGTCATGGAAAGAGCTTCTGATTAGGCATGCATATGCACACTCTTCTTGACCAGGAGGTGCCATTGTGACTGTGCCCTTACTTTGCAAACTAGGCAATATTTGAGATAGGGAAGTGTGTTTCTGGCTATGTACGGTATTCACCAGACAAAGCCTAATTCACCCTGGTAACTGGTGCATATTCAGCATATAGAAAAAGGAGAAGCACATTCAGGAAACTATTTAGGTTTTGTTTTGTTATTTGGTTTTGGTGGGTTTTTTTTTTTTTCCTTTTTTTTTTAAGACAATTTTATTTTTAGAACAATTCTTTGAAAGAAAAACACATTTCAAACGGAACAGAGTGATTCAAAGTTTTTCTCAGAGTTGGTCCAAAACCAGCCATCTATTTGTTTTTATGAAGTTACAAAACATGGTATTCTATATTGAGATATAATTTGCAATAGAATAAAAATGGAGATATAATTCTTGCCTCAAAATTTGTATCGCTAATTATAGCAAAAGAGTGCACAAAAGGAATAAATAATAGCAAAAACTAGAATAATTGTAATTGGGCAATTTTCTTCTGAAAAGCAGAAGCTTGCATTTCACTTTTCCCCCTGTATACTGCATTATGACTTAATAATAACAATAGAAGAATTTTACAAATTCGGTACTTTTCCATTTTATCCCATAATCATTTCACTGATCGCTCTAATCTTACATAAAGCATAAGAACTGCTATTAAAGTACTAACATTTTCTATTAAAATGATTAGTTGGCAAGAAGACACACAACATCAAAACATATACAGGCCACAAAGTGTCACCTTCACATAGGAGGAATTCCCTGCAGTGAAACTGGCAAAGCTCAGCCTGGTCATGAGTCATGCTAAAGATTCATTTAAATTATTGGAGGGCATCCAACCTATTTAAAAGTCTGGCTACAGGGAGTAACATGTTGCATTTCTGTCTTGGTCCTACTGCATTTGAGCATAACTAGATCATCTCTTCATTTCTTTTCATCACATTCCCTGTCCCCCCCAAAATACACTCAAGTAGTATTCCACTTACCTACCAAGCCTCTCCTTGACTCATTGTTTTGTCTCGTACATCCATTTAATATGCATTCTCCTGAAGATGCTTCTGCTGGGAAAATAATCACCCTAACCACTTTGTATCAGTTTTTAAGTGGCCTCAGGTTTCATGAAGATGCTAGTCTCTTTCAGGAACTTTCAATATTTCCTGGGCACGGGTGTGAAAGAAACAACAATAGCAACAAAAAAAAACCCCAGCATTCTCAAGGAGGCTTTTATCACAACTCAGAAGTACAATAAGAATCTTTTGGACAACAGCGTCAGTAAAGAGATTATCTGCTGACTGTTATGTGATGTAAAAGTGATTGCTCTGGAGGAGCGCAGAAACCATGCTATGAACTACAATAACGAGGCTACTGCAGCTCATTATCTTTACACTATATCTTTGAAAAGATACACACGTTTTGGCTTGATGTTAGCTTGTTGTAGCTATTAATTTGTGTCTGTCTCAGTGCTAGAAGCAGCAAAGCATTGTTTACATGACCACGATTTCTCACAGCTAAAAAAGGATGGAGATTGAGTTGAACAGGTTCAAGACCAGGCCTACCTCAAGATTTCCTATTCAATAGCCATAGTTTAATGAAGTTTTTTCCCATGCCTCCAAAATTTCAGCCCAACCATTTTTGGGGTGTTTTTTTTTCCCCCTCAAAAAGAGAACTGTTGCAAAGACTGAAGAAAAGAAGCCTACTCTAATCCCAAAGGGTGGGCAAGACAGAGACATTCAATGTGTAATGTGGGAGAACACAAAACAGCAGAGTAATACCATCTTCTGATGTGACTGCCCAAAATGCACACAGGCTCTGTATTGCAAAATGCATATTAAAATTCCATCATATTTTACCTCTAGTAATTTTTCTGTCCTCCCTTTCAGCATCTCCGGAAAGATGATATACAAGCTTATCTTACAGCAAAAAAACCTAACAGGACAGAGTGCAAAAACAAGCATATATTTCTTAATTAACAGCATGAAATTGTCACCAGTAACTCAGTTTCTGGAAATTATTTCCTCAGAATTACTAAAGCATTGTTCTTAAGAAACAAATGCAATATCTTATTATGGTAGAACCCTCCTTAGCTAAGTTTAATCAACTAAAACTTAGGTGCCTGGAGTCTAGCACCTAGCCTAAGCAATCAATAGAAAATTATAGATTCATCCCTACTGATCCCCTCACCTCCATGGGAAATACTTGTCTCTAAGTTAGCTACACGAGCCACCAAGCTTGTAGGCAGCTTGAATTCACTGGGATAAATCCCAAACAAGTTTTATCAAATTTTAAAAATTGGGGACAGGAAACCTAACCCCACATCTAGAATCCAGCTCTCCTGAAAGTGCTGATTTGCAGCAATATTGTGGGGGTAAAAAACAATATTCAGAACACTTAATAAATAATATGATTAAGCTAGGAAACTGCCTTTTAATAGTTTAAATGACTAATTGTTTATGTTCTGACTCACAGTTCTTGGCCCTGACCCACACATTATGTTCAAATGGCAGAGTTTTGTTATATATAGCAACCCCATGCAGTATTTTGACTAGGTCAACATAATGATGTGACCAACTCTGAACATTCAGAAAAACATCACTGAAAAGTCACTTGACATCAGACTAATAAAGGACTAACAACATTCTTATATGCTTTATCCATAGTCCCATTTGTACTCAGTTGCAACATCTTCCCAGTTCATTTAGTGGATTTATAATATTTGCACTTGGATCATTCTTCTAGCAATGAACTGAAATAATTTTGCAGCTCCAGCAAGTTGGACAAGTAAGCCTCTTGTGGCATTCTATTTATAATGGCCTATACTCTGAAGTATAACATATCAGCACATTTTGAGAAGAGCACTCAAAACTGCCAATGCTTTTGTTATATACTCAGTGCCATATATCTGAAAACCCTCTGCTTACACATGTGCAAAGACGAGAAAATTTGTACTTGTCTTCAGAAAAATAGGTTTAGACTGTAGTCAAACAATGAGACATCCTAGATAAGTCACAGAATTCTCATTCACTTGACTGCTCAATATTTAATACTTATTCTAGTGCTAACAGAAGTTAGTCATAAATCCTAGTAATCCCTTGGGACCTAATAATGCAGGCTTTTCACCCACACAGTCTTTCTCTGTTGTTCATTTGATTCTCTACAAGATGAGAGATATACAACAGTCAATGCAATATAAATGCATATCCCAAGAGAAAAAAAAAATTAAAACCAAGCATAACAGATGAAGAGTGCAAAGAAGCAGAATGAAAGAAAACGTATTCAAACCAGAGAACCAAAGGCAAAAGCCCATCTAAGTAGGCCACCCACACTGTTAATGTGGACAAGTGAATAATTTTAAGGAGCAGCATAAATGTTAGCATGTTTGTGTTACAAACTGGTAAATGCTCCAGTTACTGCTTCCCAAAATAGCAAGAAAGTGGCACATCTCTCCTCATGAGATCTCAGCATCACACTTTAAGCTATGAAGTAAACTAGGTTACACAGGTTTATTGGAAAGTCTGCTTATTGCCATTGGGAAAAGAGTATTTAATGGACTTAGCTAATAAAGAGGCTGTAATACTGAAACAGGTCATGTGAATACACATAAAACACACCTCTCAGTGTATTTCCACCTTCAATATGATTAAAAGGATAAAAATTCTCAGAACTCCCCCCATGATACTTCCGGAGGTGGTCAAACAAAAGTTATAAGCAACAGAAGTTCAAACCAGAAGTCTTTCAGAGATTTGTTTTAAATATGTAATACTCAATGTACAATAACTCCACCAAGACAACTTAAGGTATTGCACTCTGTCTTTCTCAAGCAGAAATATTTTGAAATTTTGCTGCTGTAGAGCAGTTGAGTACATCTACATTTTGAGCGTTGAACAGCACTGTAAAAATCAAGTGGTTAAGAATGCAACAACCTCTTTTATTCAGGGCTCATTTGATGAATGTCAATTGCTTGGATGCTCTGAGGAAAATGAAGACAAAACCAACCAACAGGTTTTTGTCTTCAATGTCGCTGGCTACACAGCTATAATTTTACCATCCTCAGTTTTACTTACTTTGAACAAAATATAGTTCCAGCTGTCTCTTTCAGCACTTGTTTTACATTCCTTTATTGTGGCCAGATGGATACTAATACCCTCCTTGACAAAGAGGGTCTACTCCTAAAGCCAGATGATCACGGGAAGGCTAATTGGATCTCCAGAATCCCTTAAGCCTTCCTCTAATCAGTTGTAATTATTCTCTTCCTTTCCTAATGTAACAGAGAACCCATCTTCTCCATTTCCATTGAAATGGGGATGAAAGATACCATTATTTAAAAGTCTCACATAAAACAGACAGAAATGCAAGGTGAATCTTCAGAGAGAAGACCTGAGCCCAGCTACTATGCTTGTTTATTTAAGAAAGAAGCGAGTAAAATCTTTGTCTCATCTTGATCCTCAGGTCATTTGATTTTTTTATTGCTTTTGTCTTCTGGTCTTCAGTAATCTTTCTTGTCCATTATTTTATGGAAAGCTAAAGAGCAAAATTTTTCTGGAGTCAGTAAATCCCAGGGTATGGTCAGGGGAGACTCCTACCCTATTCAGATACAGTAAATTCCCTGACACTAGTGTTCAAAATCATACAAATATTCAAGAAACAGATCATTCTTTTCTACCTTCTCCTCGCTAGATTAATCTGCTGAACTAACAAACTGTAAGGAACGAAAACTGGTAGTTATGTTAGATTAATATCACTGTTTGAAACTATTTCAAGCCAATCAAATCTATTCAATATCTAAACCCATTTTATAACTATTAGGATAATCAGTCTACTAAGAGGTTGATCAACTTCAATTTCTTTCAGATTGAATGTCAGAGTAATTCTGCTATTAAGTTGATTAAATCAGTGTCATCATCTTCCAAAACGGGGTGTGTTTACAGTAGAAATGGCTAGCTCTACACAATTCAAGCATAACACTCAAAATCCAGAGTATGGATCAAAGCTCAGTTCTCTCTCTCATTTTGCAGCACTGTGGCAATTCTGTTGACTTGAGCTGCAGCTCTTTGATTTAACAGAGGAATCCCAAGCTCTGTGGAAATTTGTTCTAAAAGTGGTCTTGACTTTCAGTTGCTCTGTAGTATTTCAGTTCTTTCGGTGGCTGTCAGACCTCTTCAGGAAGATGTCACTGAGTATTACAGTATGGATGATTTGCCTGAACACTTTGATGAAAGACACTTCTGTATTTCTAAGACAGAACCTGAGCAGCCTTAGTTGCAACTCTAAGATGAGAAATTAAGTTTCACTAGAACTGCTTCCTGCTAATTTGTCAAATAATGCCAAGCCCCAGAGGAGATTATGTACCTAGAGCTCATTTGCACTTGGGCTTTGTACACACAGGCATTGTCTGTTCCGGAGTAAAAGACAAACACTACCTGGTCACACTGAAACTATTCATGAAACAGCAAATACTCAGCCTAATTTTGCTGACTTTTAGGCAGCCATGTTAATATTTGTCACATTATACCTACCCAACTCAAGAGTGCACAGTTTGAGAGGGGCTGGGTTTGGGACTCCCCCCCACAAACATTCATCATGGAGTCAAGACTAATTTCCTACAGCTGGCAGTATAACAAAAGCCAAACTCAGCTGTCTGCAGTCTCTAAAAGAAGAAAACGATATTTAACCAGATCTGTTTTTAAACATAGTTTTGTTTTCCAGTTGAATGAAAATAAAGGTTAATGTGAGGCAAGTGCACCTTCAGAGATGCACGAAGATGAAGCTTTAAGAAACAAGGAGAGTCTCATCTAACTATTTTAAAACTCTTACTGTGCCTATTGCAAATGCCTTGAGCAATGGAAAAAGACAATTTTTGGCAAGTCTATCTTTCACAAAAGTATTTCTTTAATGAACATTGGGCTACATCTAAAGAGCTAAGACCCGAAAATAACGATAGCACTATAATTAAAATCACACAAGACCATTGAGAATAAGCATAAAAGTCAACAAACCTTGTACCATCATGACAAAATACTAGTTGACAGACAAGAGGTGTACTTGGAAGAAAACATAACCTCTTTCTTACTGTTAAGGGAGAAGTAATATGAGATTTTTCCGTTTCCTTCTCTCACTCAAAGAAGAATTAATTGAGTCTTCCTTTTCCTTCTGTTTCCACATAGAGGAAGGGGAAAAGAGTGAAACAGGTCCTTGATGCCTTTACAGTTAGGGAAACACAAATATTAGCAAGCCACAAAAAGAATCCCTCCTCTTGTATTTCACTTTCTGCATGAAGCTGAAAAGAGGGTGGTGGCAGGAAATCACTTTCTTCCATCTTTGCTCATGCAGCTTTATACACACACGCCAAAACAGGCACTACCTAGATATCCTGGAGCAAAATTTTGGGCCGTTCACCTCTGCTGTTTCCAGAAGTATATGCCAACTCAGGCATAATAGGATAAAGAAACAAATGGTCTCACAGATGCTGTATATATATTGTGAATAGGAGAATACATCATACTGGATCAAATACAACTATTTTGTTCAATTTAGGAGGACAGTCTTTCTGTCTTGTTCTGTACATAGAAAGATTCCCTGGAAATCTTTATATATAACTTGGGGGGGAGGGGACAGGAATACAAAAAAAAACACACAACCACACACACACAAAAAAAAATACCACACACACAAAAATCCAACTCCACCCTAAAAAAACCTTAGAACAAAACAAGGTTAAAAAAATCCTAGCTAGCTAATCACTTCTGCGGCAGCTAGCAGGAAACTCACCCTGACACAACCTTGAGCAATAACAGAACTTGCAGTATTTCTGGTTTTCTACCTATTTCCCACCCCCAACTGAAAGTGACAGTTCAGTAATAGAAAACACATAACCCAAGGCTGCTGGAAGTTAGAGACAAGAAAAGATTATTGTCTACTATAGTGAGCCTGTAAGGTACCATTCTCAACACCTATGAGGTATAGCCTGACTACTGCAGGGGGGACACCAAAAAATTCTCACAACTCAGTAATTCTGCAAGCATCTTCTGCTACCATAGGCATCTACATGATTACAGGGACCTGGACAGGCTGAAGAGGTGGGCCCAAGCCAACCTCATGCAGTTCAACAAGGCATAAATCTGGGTTGGGGCAATCCCAAGCACAATTACAGGTTGGGCGGGGAGAGCAGCCCTGAGGAGAAGGACCTGGGTGTGCTGATTGACGAGAAGCTCAACATGAGCCAGCAACGTGCGATCGCAGCCCAGAAGGCCAACCGCATCCTGGGCTGCATCAAAAGAAGTGTGGCCAGCNGGAGATCTTATTGCGGCCTTTCAGTACCTAAAGGGGGCCTACAGGAGAGCTGGGGAAGGACTTTTTACTAGGGCATGTAGTGACAGGACAAGGGGGAATGGCTTCAAACTGGAAGAGGGCAGGTTTAGATTGAACATTAGGAAGAAGTTTTTCACTTTGAGGGTGGTAAGGCACTGGAACAGGTTGCCCAGAGAGGTTGTTGAGGCCCCATCCCTGGAGGTGTTCAAGGCCAGGCTGGACGTGGCCTTGGGCAGCCTGGTCTAGTGGGAGGTGTCCCTGCCTATGGCAGGGGGGTTGGAACTCGATGATCTTCAAGGTCCTTTCCAACCTAAACCATTCTATGATTCTATGATTACAGGTGATATATTAATGTAATCAAGCATAAGGGAAAAAGCACGTCACTTCATCACCATTGCCTCTTCCCATAATGTATACAAGGCAACTTCAGGCAACAGCTTCTTACTTAATCAGGATCTGAAATACAATGTAAAGTAGATTCTGACACCTAAACACATTAAGTGTAGAAAATGCATACTCTGCAAGTCAGGGATGGATGCACAGACATTCAGATGGAAAACTAATGAGTGTTTTTATTGGCCCCCTGTCATTTGTCAACCAGTAACCAGTAAAATCAACATCAGAAAGGTTACTACAAATGATGATGTTCCTTGGTGCTGTAATGGTCTTCAAGGGCTTCTGAAGAAAAATCTTTGTTCATTTTCTGGTGTGTTTCTTTTCTGGCATTTTTCACTCAAGAGCTATCCAAATAGTTTGTCAGATAAGTTTATCATCTTCTGCATTTATTAACCTGAGAAAATAGCCTTGTGCTTAGAAGTAGAAAATCCCTTGGAAACCTGAAGGATGTGATTTGGTATGCAGACAGCACAAGCCCAGACCTGAGATGACACACACTGTTTTACATAAACCTCAGAAAAGTCATCTATGTCATGTGACCCAGTTCCCCAAATGCAAGAAGTCATTCCTGCCAACGTACTAAATAAGCTGCTGCACAGACACATATATCACAGAGATACTGCCCAAAAAACTCCCTTCATGACCAGAAGGGCCTCCTACAGGTATCTTCAGACAAAAGAAATTGTATATATCCTGTGAAAAGCAAAGCTTTCAAAGTACAATACATACATAAGAAATAAACCTCAGTCAAAAAAAAAAAAGCTAGAGGATTTATCTATTCATACTTCCTCCGTTTCTTTCTACTCACTTGATAAAATATTCCAGATTGTGAAAAATCCTTATGATGACGAATCTAAAAATAAGTGTGAGTACTATTACAGGATTACTGGAGCAGAAGACAGCAATTCTTGAGATGGGTAAACTTAATTTGATTCAATACTAATTTTGTCTGGGCTCCTGCCAATATTGATAGCCCTGTCATTCGCTCAGCTCTTGTGGCACTAGCAATGACATTTGCAGAGCGTGCCCGGTCTGTTACGTTGCCCTGCCAGCTGTCTGTGCCTACTGCAGCTACCTAAGGCACTTCTAGTAGTCACCCTCTCCTATTCTTTCATCAGATAGCATTCACAGAAGTGAAGCAAGAAGAAAAGTTTACACCCTCCATCATCATTAACATATATTTTATTTGCTTTTTACTTCAGAATAAATCTGAGGGACATTCCTCAGTGATTTACCACAAGGTTTCCCTCTTTCAACAGTCTTTCTTACAGAAAATTATCAGAAAAGAGATGTAGTTGACAACATTAAAGATGCTTGTTCAAACATCAGAAGAAGCCTCCCAAACCTCTCAGACTACTTCAGGTTCAGCTTTTGCTACCATTAATTTGAAAGCTGAGCAAAAGTAGATGTTTTTAAACAGCAAAGAAGCCAGGTGCATCAAAAACCTTCTCTGACTGCACAGAATATTCTGGCTGCTACTCAGAAGCTGCTACCATGATTTAATTCTTTTAGCTCCAGCCAGGCTTCAGCATTTTGAAAGAAAGCCTGGCACAGTGGGGAGAAACATGAAGTGCTTGAATCCCAAAACTCAGTTCCAAGTTACAGAAGGAGAATATGTTTCCAGTAAAATAAAAGGGAGTTTCACAGCTAATTTCAATAGAGCAGGGTTTTTACAGCTCTAAAACTCTCGCCCTACTTCAAAAATTTTCCAATACTTGAGCTGTTAGTATCCAATAGATCATAGAACAGAATTAATCTCTGGATAGACATTCCTTGAAGTTCTGGATTATAATTTCCCCTTCATATTCCGATTTTTTTCTGGATCACATTTCTTATGATTTATACAAATGTAAATTACAATGTGATGTTTCTGAATTACACATAAATGCTGTATCAAGCCTCTATATCTAAAAATGAAGCACACAATTGCAAGTACCTAGAAAAAAACAAAGGGGATATTAAACATTGGAGAGAGAGAGTATTTGTATTTTTGTTTAAAAAATACCAATAAAAGTAGACCTTAATTTATTCTTTTTCTTCCCTATTTCTCAGGTACTATTTTTATTCTCTCAAAGTCAGAAAGAGAAATTAAGGATCTCAGAGTTTTTTTCTGTTATGAAGTCTATGAGAAGTGGCTGTTGATGCAGTCAAAAGTTTTATCTTGTGAGCTACTTCATACAAACAGCAGTTAATGCCAGCTCTGATTTGCAAAGAAAAGCTTGATAGGGAAACACATAGGCAGAAGAAATAAAGAAAAAGTCTTTTCCATTTAATGTCTTCCTCTAATAAACAACCAGATACAGCTATTTAAGATTTTGTTTACAGGATTATTTTTTTTTTAGTGAATCTTTATTAATAGCATGTAAGGATGAGGTTCTCTTACAGACTTACACAATACTCTTCTATACTTTTTTCTGGATGCTTCCTCTGAAGTACCTCATTAAGGCTGAGGCAAAACTTGGCCAGCTGGACTAGCAGAGCCTTTCATTTTTCCCTAAAAAGCATTTTGTGTGTCAAATCTGGTTTTCACCACACATTACTGCTAAGTTTTGCTGTCCTACCTTTTGCATGGCATCACATCTCTTAAGACCCTCTCTGTGAGGGGATCACTTCAGTTTCTGCTTACCTTTTTCTACTTGGACTGACAGAATTGCCACTCTTTAGAAATCCAGACGTTTCAGACTCTTGGTGTGGGTTGGTATAAAAACCAAACAGTGTAAGATCAGAATTTCCCACAAGTTTGACGTTACAGATTTCATTCCTCTCTCCTATATGGGATATACACTGCTGGCCATATACCAGTGGATTATTGCCTGCTTGGGGAAGACCTCTTCCTCATGCTGCTAACATATCTGTAAAAAGGTCAGGTGTTCCAGACAGGTAGACTCAAACCCCTGTTTGTACCACAACATATTCAGCCATTTGCATCTGTCAATACAAGTACAGGGAACCAAAGCAAATTACCTTTTTTAATAAAGAGGAAGGACTGAAAACAAGTGACCAGGCCATTATTTCCAGCTAATCTCATTCTGAAATAGGTAGAAATAATAAATTTTTAAAACCAAACAGCAACACTACAATATTTGCTAGAGACAAAAAAAGTCAGGAAATTGTTTCAATTGTTATACAGACAGCAATTATCTTTCTAAAATTTAATTCATGTCTCTGTGGAAGTGTCAGAAAAGTCTCTCCAGTCTGAAGTGAAGTTTAAGAGAAGGAAAGACACCACAGAGTAGCCATATAGATTCAGAAGATATTAAGCTTACCTCCAGGCATCTCCTAATTCTTAACACGCTAGATTGTGTTTTTCCATGGAAAAGAAAAAAAAAATGTATGTTTTAATCATAATGAAAAAATACCAAATATTAGTATCTTCATGATACACAATTTTATCCCTCTCACTAATGAAAGTATTTGCAATCTTTTCCTTATACTTTTCTGTTGAGCACTAAGCATTTTATTCACTGTGTTGTCTACCCTTGGGGTTCTAGATGAAAGATGAATGAGCCTAAGAAATTAATAAACAACAAGGGAAAAAGCCGAAGCCAATGTATGTGTTTACATATATATATATGTACATAGACACACAAGATGGCTCTCCACTTTCATGTGTTTAACACCCACAGTCAACATCATACATTTGCTAAATACTTAAAGCACCTGTGTTTCTTGGAACAGCTAGTCCCACTGTCAAACTGAGATTTGGGGCTGTGGGTGGCAGTAAGACATTAGTGTAGGGTCTTCTCACATGCACAGAAGAATCTATGTACATAAACAAGTTAACAGACATTGTCCCCTGGTCCCTTTCAGAGATTTTTTTTTTCTTTAAATATAGGTCAAGTTCATGCAAAGCATTTGCAGGATCTGGGTAATGCTACATATAAAAATGGAATAGTCCAATGACCTTTGAGCACCATCTGAAGCAACTTGATTCATGGTCCTAAGAGAGTATTCTTTCGCCATTATTTTTAATGCCCATTTTGGAGCAACGCAATCTGTTTGAAAGAAAAAGTATTTTAAAACAGCTTAAAAAATGACAGCATATCCAGTTGGACAAATATAAGCTAAGGCAAAGAAGTCATTACAAGCTTTAATTTTCACTCCTGCTGACGACAAAATGTCGGCAAAACGTTCCCAGCAACACTTCTGAAAATGAGTGCTATTCATGGGACTAATTCTTGAATGTGAGAGTGGAGAATTTGGAATCATGTCCAGCCTAAGTAGAAGAAAATCGCTGCCCTTTCTGCATCTATATGGAAAATACCAAGCTTTTTTTGCCATGCTTAAAACACTGAAAGGTGTTGGCATTACACAGACATCTTTGAGAACTGAAATGTCATGTTCACTCTAGGAGAGAAAGGATCCTCAGGTGCTCATTACTACTAAAAAGTGTTCCCACAGAAACCAAACCCCAGGCTTTCTCTACATGATCAGCTTTTAAAGGTTAATTAACAATAGTGAGTGATAAAAATTTATAACCTACTGCTTATAATTTTTTAATGGTGTGATTTCCAATCTTCTATTATCAGGCTTATGCTTGAAATCCAACTCCCATCTGCTCACACATCAAAAAACCCTGGTGAAAAAAAATAATATTTAATATTCTAAACCTTTTGCCCCATGCTGGAGATACAGAACTCATTCATCTTCCATCGCCATGACCCCAAGACATAGATTCTAAGCAACTTCGAAAGAAACATCTTCAAAAGGGTTCCATGGTAAGTGTGCTACAACATTTTAGCAAAAACAAGTATCCAGAAATAGTAATTCAAAGAACGTCTATTACTATCTTGGTTTTGTAACTCAAGGTGTATTTTCTGTAGAATTTTTATTCTGCTATAAGACCCTTCTAATCACCTTTCTGCCATCAAGTGAAGATAAACTACAGCATTGCTTTTTATTTTTTTATTTTTTTTTTTTTAGTAACTGAGAACTCAGAACATGGGGATTTGCATGTGTTGCTTTCAAGGCAAGCATATTTTCTCAGTAGTTCTTCACCTGAAATTTCTTAGTGAAATTTTCTAGCATCTAACAAACTCCACAGTGTGGTTCTCCTATTACCTTGTATTTTTTAAAAGCGTATATATATGTTCTCTTACCATGTACATTCTGTCCACCACATATGTAAGTGGTAGCTAGGCAAACTTCAGAAAAAGTATGCAGTTGGCCAAGCTCAAGAAATATGTGCAGCCCTGGTGAAAATAACTGTATATCTGGATCTCTGCAACATCCCTATTACTCAGCTCTTCAGCAGAGAAGTTTGCCAAGGAAAGGAATAAAACCACGAGAAGATAAGGAACAACAATGAATAAAGGAAGATCCGCAGCCTTCCTTAGTCTTGCCTATTATGTCTGTATCATGACTTAGATGCAGTTGTGATGATACAAGACTGTCTATGAAACATCTGGCAAGATGATTAAGTGTGAATGTTTTCCAGTTTTCAGAGCTCAAAATTACTTGCAGTTAAACATGATTGTGAAGGCAGAATTTATCAGTAACTGATCACTCATGGCTTTAAAAAAAAAATCAAATTTCGTTTCCTTGTGCAGTTTTGAAGAATTCAATTAATAATAGTTTTGAATGAAATTGTAGGAAGCTGAATTCGAAGGCAAAAAATGAAATAGAAATATAAGGTTAAACATCTGTCTATTTAAAAGATTAATGCTGGAGCTTAAAGGAAAAATAAATTGCTGATATAGAAAAAATCCAGACTATCTAGGATTTTAAGAATTCAGACTGTTCATTCAACCTAGGACGAGATCAAGTTTCCAACTGTTTCAGCATCTGCTTTCTACAGATTGATTGTCAGCTTACTAAATCCACCACTGGTCCTACAGAACCCTGAGCATTTACTTTCCACATTTCATACTTATTACCAACAAAAAAGCCAAATGCTGAGCTGCCCATCAAGCAATTATATATTACACTGGACTTGATTGCAGCTGGAATAGTAAGAGTCATGTTATTCAATAGAAATTACTAATATGCTGAGGAGATTGACGCAATACATCATTTGGTCTAGTGATCCACTAAAACAAGATAAGACATTACAATGTACAAGCAATCATGACATTAAATTCTTACGTTCACGTCTTGACAGACTTACCACCTGTTATTCTATCTGCATATCTCACTATCAGTATTTTCAAAAAAATTTGAGGGAACAGTTTTGGGGCACACAAGTACACATACATGCAGCCACTAACTTGAAGCAGTACAACTAGAATCACAGCCAAGGGTCTACCTTCCTCATCTCAAGGCCAGTATCACAATGCTTTAATACTAAATATTTAGACTTTTTTTAAAAATTCATTTTTAATATATGTAGAAGAGACTAAAAAATTATCTACTTGTTCACTGTGTTCATTTCTAACTAGTGGATAGTTAATTCCTCAATGTCAAATCAGGTAATATGGTAATATTATTTTGATAGTGATATAGATGGCAACAGTAATATTTTGTGGTTTAGTAGGTTTTTTCCTTTAGCGCTCTCATGTTTTTTGAATTTGAAGTCCTTTCAACACAACAAAACAGATTACAATTCTTAATATCAATATATGTTTATGGTGGGAGAAAGAGGTGGGGGAAATGACAGTAGGAGAGAGATTATGAAAGAAGAAACCATTGTATCATAAGTCACATGCAGAACAATAGATTCTACTATACCAACACGAAAAGTTGCATTAAGCTAGTGGGCTCAGCACTTGCTCCTCTAGCTTTCAAAAACCAAACCTCTGAAATAAGCTAATTAAGGTTTCCAGGGCACTATACAATTGACACATAACTTTGTCATACAAATAAACTGTTACGTAAGTGATCCCATATCATGAGGTAATTAGTGCCTTAACCTTAACCGTCAGAACTGCACTTTGATTTTTTTAGGAAATCTAATTTGAATCAATCTGGAAATAAAATATCATTTTAGCTTATATATACACATGTATTGCACAAATTTACACGTACATGTAAGACATTGCAAGTGTACGCAGCAGAAAAGCATCCACAATCCCTTAGCCCTGAGGCAATGGGCCTGTTCTTCTAGTTCATTGCATCTACTCATGGCTTGAAAATGTTCATCTACGTTACAACATCTGGCTTGCACAATGACCCAACAAGTATTATCTGCAAGCTAACTCTCAACCTGNAAAAAAAAAAAAAAAAAAAAGAATTACGGCCACAATGCAGTTATAATGCACTGGTAGTGTTTGAACATTCACCACAGGAGGGCAATCCTGACACAACAGCAGGAAGGTGTCTACCTATGTGGGCCCTCATGTCCATGCTTCCCCTGCTTTCAGCTGACTGGATGCATTTTGCCTGTTGGAGCCGTGTCCATATTACCAAGGTGCTGATATGAGAAAGAGTGCTTTTTAACTGAGGATCACTGTTGTAGCAGACTTCCCTTTGGCTTCCAGGCTGAAAAGGATTTGTTTCTAGACAGTTCAGGGGATAGACAGAATAAGCACTGCTGGAAGTGTTAGTGCTGGTTCAGCAAGTATCAGTTTAAACTGTATGCATCATTACCCAAAGACGTTGAAAACCATCCATGTGGCCAAGTGAAAGTGGACATTTTCAAATATTCAGTGGCAGAACATTCTTGATATCAATCCAAAGAGCAATTAGGATATCGCCACAGGGTTAACAATCACAAAAAAAAAGGAATCCAGAACTCTCTGCGTTCTTTTTCTAATTCTACTAGAATTGTGAATACTCAACTATGTTTTTTTATTCTCCCATTTCCAAAACACATACAAAAATATCCATGTGAAATACTATGAATACTTCTCATACATTGAGAGTACTTAGCAAACTACTTTGAGATAGAAGTACCTCTCAGTGATTGCTCCATTTTTTAATTGAGATGTTTTCATAATCAGTAGTGACTTACTCCAAGATTAGTGCCAGTAATTTCTTCAGCTCCCAGTTAGTTTGCTTGATATCAGCAATGGAGATTCTGGACAGGTCTCATCTCATGGAGGAATTTTCTCTCTTCACAAATGTAAGTTGAGGAATTTATTCCTTTGCTGTATTCTGATGGGTTCATGGACTTAATAGAATAATTAAACCCGATTTAACTAAGCTGGTTCAATCAAATAAAACTTACATTTATCTTGTCTCTAAAAGATAGAGTGAAATAGTTGATGTATTTTTTCAAGGACACTAGCATACCATTTTGAACTCACAGATATCCATTAGATTTCCACTATGCAAAACAGTTAAATACTTCAGCTAAGACTTTCCTAGCCTCAAAATCACATGACTCCATAGTGCCAGCAGTGACCTTCACGAAAGACAGAGTCTGGAACTTACATTTAAACAAAATATGATCAGACTTGAATCTCTGAAAAGCAAAAGACAGCATTACAGTCTGTAGACCAAGTCTGTTTGAGAGTCCTGACCCAAGCACCCCACCTTCTTGTGAAGATGCATCAAAACGCAAGCAAGACACATCACACCTTATCATAGAATCATAGAATGGTTAGGTTGGAAAGGACCTTGAAGATCATCAAGTTCCAACCCCCCTGCCATAGGCATGGACACCTCCCTATTCCACCATGAAATCACTTAGGCATGTCATAGAAATGCTACAGCAGTAAGAGGAAATATTTACAAAAGTTCATATTAGTATTATTTTTTATATCATATTGGAAACAGAAATCCCTCTTGTGATTAACAGCAGTATCCTGATGCCTACTGATCTCACACCATGATGTGACATCACCTACCTTAAGCAGAGCTTCTACTGATTGTTTTGACTACAGGCAGTCAAGTTATTTAAGAATTAGAAGCTTACCATTTTTGCATTACTCTAATACAGCTACTCAGCAGAATATTTTTTCATGTCTTGTATCTGCATTGTTTTCCTTAAATATTCAGAATTCAGACAAATACACTTTGAAATGCTTGCTTTTGAAAGTACATATAGGCACACATATATATATATACATGTTAATGCACATCATGCTTGCACAGAAGCAGAGCAAGCATACATAACAAAAATTTTGCTTTCAGGCACTGCTGTTCAGGATCCTGTTCATGGCACTGCATAAAAGTTCAATGGTCTCCAAATGTCACTTGGGCTCTAGAACTGCCCATAGGGCAGAGTCATTTCATGCAGCGTTTCAAACTCCCCAGGTAAAGTGGGATACATTTTAGTACGCTGTGGCCCCCTCACATGTTATCTGCTTCCTTCATGAAGAAATGAGGTCATAAAGGCATGGTGAGGGGTGCAGAGCAAGTAGTAGTGTGTGTTTATGCGAGATAAACATCCGGGTTCTTAACACAGGCATTGCATCCTCAGTATTCCCCTGTGTTAGGCTGCCTGCAAACAATTGGACTCGTAATATATTCCTAACACTCAAAGCAAACTTCATGGGAGGGTTTGGGGGTTTTTTTTGATCCTGAAAAAAATTTCAGTTTTGCTTTCCACAGAGACTAAGCATTCTGACCTCAGTGAGCAATAGGGCTATTTCTAGGATTAGAACAACAAGAATGAGTTAAAAGCAAAGATACTGCAACACTATTCTTGGAGTAACTGAAATCTTCATTATATAATGATGGGGAGGGCGGTGTTGAATCTCAAACAAACCTTATTAGTCATTTTTAGATCATGAGTACTAGTCCTATTACTGATTTTCGAAGTGTTGGTAACTTTAAAACCAGTAGTAGTGCAGCACTGTGTATCTTGTCTGGTTCTATTGAAATTCTGATTACGCTGCCAATCATCATAAACTAAAATTTTTTCTTGAGCTACTGTAAAATACAATCTAATTTGAATTGCAATTCATCTTGCAGATTCTGTATCTTGGTATATACATATATACAAAGCATAAGATGTACAAAGATATAAAAATCTAGCTTAGACAAATACCACCAAAAACCTCTCTACCTGGACATGTAAGATGGCTGTATACACAGTCAAAAGGCCCACCAAATTCAAATTTAACACTGCAAGGAATTTCCATTGACAGCAGAACAGACAAACAAACCTTCCTCATGCTTATTTCAGATAAAAATAACTCTTCCACCACAAAAACTCTAATGCTTCACCATAGTAAGTCAGCTGGTTGTTTTTATTTACATAAAATAGTATGTAATTTACTGATTTGTATATGCAAACAGCTGAGTATCAGAAAAAGGGCAGTAAAGTGGTTTAAGACCAGAAAACACAAGGAGTTACATGTAGTGGAGCTTGGCCTGACATTCTCTCTACCATTTCTGAAATTATATCTTTTTTTATTGTATGTTTTCTGCTGTTCTTACTACTATAGGTGTGGTTGCATTACTAGTGCTAAAAGCCAGCTTTGTCCTGGCTTCACTGTCATGAGGAAAAAGACCGCTTTTCCTTACAGACTTAAAGATCAGTTTTCTGGGATTTACAATGGTTATTTCCTAAGGTTTTTCCTTGCTTTTCTCCTACTCTTCTCCCTCTTCAGAATGGCACTAAACCACCCTGAATGACTTTTCTTTATATTACAAAGTTTATGATGCAGCAAGCATCTGCTGGAGTATTTGGTTCAATTTCTCTATCTAGAGAAATATGTATAAAAGGGACTGAGAAAATTTCCACTTTATTCAGTTTGTGCACATGCTCAATTATAGCATTTTGATCCTTCTTGGTTTTAACCTTTTTCTAATTCATACCCATCTTTTCTCTTCAAGCTTACATGTCAGAGCTCTAAATGAACTCATACCCATTTTACACATTGCCATGGAGATGGATCCATCACTGACCATAAATTGATTGATCCTAGCAACTCAGCTAATACAAAAAAATCTAAGGAATATAATTTTACAGAGACAACGTTGTCATTACAGGTTGTGCAAAATATGCTTCGATACAGAAGAACAGTACATTTCTTGTATAAAGCCCCATTAAATAAATTAAAATAGGAAAGTTCCAAATATCAGAGACTGAGTAATTTGTGAAAGTGTGGAAGGGAGAGAAAGTTCAGCACCATTAAATGTTTCATTTAATTACAGAATTAGAATCTCTTCAACCTTATGTTGTGGTTTTTCTACAATAGCATTGTTTTCCACACATTCTTTTGCAGATGAGATAAAAGTCGAGTCACTAAAAACCCAAATACCATGTTCTGATGTTCATCGCAACAGCCAACACACTTCAATACCAAGGAAAATCTGCAACAAATGTCATATGTGGCAAATAGCAGAAACAGTTTTCTTCCCTCTTTATTCCTCTCAGCTCCTGATCAGCAACCTACCAAAAGTTTAATTTCAAGAGGCAGAGGTGGTACGTTCATTTCAGGGACAATGATTTCTCAGATGTAACATTACGCTTTTCTGTCTGACAAGTAGACCAGGAGACATTGTAAAAGGTGTTTTAGAACAAATGCATTGTGCATGCATTAAAAAAAATCATCAGTCCTGTCTAAAGTTATGTTCAGCTACAACATTTTTTCCCCAAACCTTTTCTTGATTCACTGGGAAAAGCAGACAGAGAAGTCTTCTGACCTTCTGCCTGGAGATGTCTTCACATACTTTTCCTGGAGAGGAAAACATGAAAGAACATGCACGTGCTTCTTATGTGCAATAACAGGCTTTTCAGAGTGTGAATATAACGAACACTAAAACAGACTTTCATTATTGTAGACAGCAGTTCCTGATACCAGTTGCTGCTGATAAATCATAGAATCATAGAATGGTTTAGGTTGGAAAGGACCTTGAAGATCATCGAGTTCCAACCCCCCTGCCATGGGCAGGGACACCTCCCACTAGACCAGGCTGCCCAAGGCCACATCCAGCCTGGCCTTGAACATCTCCAGGGATGGGACATCCACAAGCTCTCTGGGCAACCTGTTCCAGTGCCTTACAATCCTCAAAGTAAAAAATTTCTTCCTAATGTTCAATCTAAACCTGCCCTCTTCCAGTTTGAAGCCATTCCCCCTTGTCCTATCACTACATGCCCTAGTAAAAAGTCCTTCCCCAGCTCTCCTGTAGGCCCCCTTTAGGTACTGGAAGGCCGCAGTAAGATCTCCCCGGAGCCTTCTCTTAATACGTCTCCTTTTTCATGGAGCAACAGTTCATGCTTTAAATCACTGAAGAGTACATTCATTTCCAAATTTTGGGAATCAGATTATGAGAACAGTAACAGAAATGGTTACCAACCACAACTTCTTATTTGGTGACTTACGTTATTTTATGATTTATTTTATTTAATGCTGCTGACCAGCAAAATCATTATGGTTTTTTTTCAGCTTTATAAATGATATCTCTATAGGTTTTCATCTTTTCTGGTCTTGTTTTCTCTCCTCTTTTTGAAGGCAGACATCCTCTTAACAGCATGTGGAATTTTTAAATGCATTATGCTAAATCAATATTTGTCAAAGGAGTTCATTTGACTAAAAGCTCTTCATAACATTTTTTCTTCATAATCACAGCTCTTATGTGTACACGGAGCAATAAAGCAAGTGTTAGCTTTAATACTGGTACAAGGAAGTAATACACATGTTTTATTAGAGGTGTTTTCTTACAAGTGATATAACAGGACAGGTCCCTCATTTAAGAGGATCTGAAGTTCATACACTCTGAGTGAAATGAAAGCCCACCTGAAGCTGACCCTGGCAAGGGATATCAGAGGCAACAAGAAGGGCTTCTGTAAGTGCGTAAGTACACCAGGAGCCCTGGTGACACACAACATGGGGAAGGCAGAGGTACTGAATACTGCGCCTTCTCAGTCTCAGAGGGCACAACTAGCCTTCAGAAATCCCAGGCCCTAGAGACCCCATGGTAAATCTGGAGCAAGGCACACTTACCCTTGGTGAAAGAGGATCAGATTAGAGAATACTTACACAAACTGGACTTTCATAAGTCTATGGGCCCTGATGGGACACACCCACGAGGGCTGAGGGAGATAGCTGATGTCATTGTGAGACCACTCTCAATAATCCTTGAATGATCATGGCAGTTGCAAGAGGTGTCTCAGGACTGGAGGAAAGCAAATGACACTCCTATCCTTCAAGACGGAGGACCCAAAGAACCACAGGCCAGTCATCCTCACCTCAATACACAGGAAGGTGATGGAGCAACTAATCCCAGAAACCATTTCCAGGCACATGAAGGGCAAGAAGGTGATTAGAACCTGGATTCAGAACAGGGAAGTCATGCTTGACCAACCTGATAATACTCTGTGACAAAATGACTGGCTTGGTAGATGAGGCTCCTCTCCCCTTATCCACCACCAGAGAGCACTGGACATTGTCTACCTTGACTTCAGTAAGATTTTGACACTGTCTCCCACAAGGTCCTCAGAGAAGCCGATGAAGTATGGGCTGGATGAGCAGACAGCAGACTGAAAACTGGCTGAACAGCTGGTCCCAGAGGATGGTAATCAATAGTATGAAATCTAGCAGGAGGCCAGTAACTAGCAACACACCCCAAGGGTCAATACTGGGTCCAATCCTGTTCAGCATCTTCATTAACAATCTGGATGATGGGGTAGAGGTTGTCCTCAGAAAGTTTTCTGATAACACAAAACTGGGGAGAGTTGATAATACAGCAGAGGGTTGTGGTGCCATTCAGAGAGATCTCAACAGGCTGGAAAAATGGGCTGACAGGAACCTCATGAATCTCAAAAAAGGGAAGCACCAAGTCCTGCACCTGGGGAGGAATAACCCCAGTCCCCCAGTACTCATTAACGGCTGACCAACTGGAAGGCAGCTGGGCAGAAAAGGACCTAGAGGTCCTGATGGACATGAGACAGCAATGTGCCCTTGCTGCAAAGGTGGCTAACAGTATCACGGGCTGTGTCAGGAGGAGTGTTGCCACCACTAGTAAGCACCTGGAGTGCTGGATCCAATCCTGGGTTTCCCAGTGCAAGAGACACATGGACATACTTGAAAGATCCTTGTGAAAAGCCATAAAAAGGATGAAAAGAATGGAGCATGAGGAGAGTCTGAGCATGCTGCACTGTTTAGCCAAGAGAAGAGAAGGCTCAGGGGCATCTCATTTATGTATAGATATATGCAAAGAAAGGGTGAAAAGAAGATCGAGCCAAGGTCTTTTCAGTGGTGCTCAGTAACAGGACAAGAGGCAATGGACACCAACTGAAACACAGAAGACTCCAGCCAAACATCAGGAAACACTTTTTCCACTGCGAGAGTGACTGAGCACGGACACAGGTTGCCCAGGGTGGTTGAGGGGTCTCCATCCTTGGAGATACTCAGAAGCCAGCTGGGCATGACCCTGGGCAATTGGATCAACATAACCCTGCTTGAGCAGGCAGTTGGATCAGATGACCTCCAGAGGTTCCTTCTAACCTCAACTACTCTGTGATTAGAAGTAGAATCGAGACACAGTACCAAAAAACATTATAGTCAGATATTATTCAAAGTTTCTTATCTTCATGTTAAGTCATACAACAATAATTTTGGAAGTGCAGCGGTGTNAGGCAGTTGGATCAGATGACCTCCAGAGGTTCCTTCTAACCTCAACTACTCTGTGATTAGAAGTAGAATCGAGACACAGTACCAAAAAACATTATAGTCAGATATTATTCAAAGTTTCTTATCTTCATGTTAAGTCATACAGCAGTAATTTTGGAAGTGCAGCGGTGTTTTCTGTCATCTTGATAAGAGCACATTTAGATTATTTTTTTCTTAGACTTCATACTTATGCTTACTAGGAAATTTAGACATGGGCAAATATCTGTCGAAGCACCTGCAAGTAGCTCAAAAGTTAAATTAAATGTAAGTCAGAGCCACTGTTCAAAATTCAAAAGTGTAGAATCCTCAGTCCTTCCCATTCAGCTCTTCCCTAAGGACACAGATGAGTAGATTAATAATGTGATCAGTCGTGAAAATCCAAGCCTAGGCAAAACAGTGAACTGAATGATTAACATCTTCAGCACAGTGTAGTGAAAGTGAAAGGCATGAGCAAAATCTCTAAGATTTAAATATAGCACTGGATGTTTGTACTGTGCATTGGTTTGAGAGAACCCCAGATGTTCCCATTTATGGCTAGCAAGATATTTTTGCCAACAGCAGCACCATTTCCTTTGTCTGGCACGTTTCATTCATTCTCCCCGAGTTGGAAATACAAGTAAAATTTAAACCCTGAATCTGTAACTATTTAAAAACTTCTTTCTACTATAGGAAATAAACTCATAGCAATTTTGAAGCGCACACACAAGGGTCCATATTAGGCATCCAATAAAGATACAGCGGATGAAGTAGTTAAAGTGCCCACTTGTATGAGACATCTCCACTATACAAACATTTTCTCTGAGCTGGAAAACAAGGATGAATTACCCTGAAGGAAGAGGAAAAATAGCAGGTTTTTAAAATACAGTAAAAGGGAGGCTATATTGATTTTCAATATTTCTGCAAACCTCCTAAGGAGAGGTTTGTAAAATTGCAGACTTCATGCAGTTCGTCTACCTACAGTTTGCATTAATGACAATAAATAACCTCTTCTCCTAATAATGACAACCTGGATATAGCCATGGGCTCTTTAACAGTTCTCTTTGCACAACAATAAAAACAGATTTGAACAGTAATTTTTTTCCAGTAATGGGACTTGCTTAATACAATTATACACAAAACCGAGACAAGGAACCAGAAGAATCTGGATCTTCCCTTGGGTTTCATTTTCTCAACCGGCAAAACATAGATGAGGTAAAAGAGAACAATGACACACAAACAGTTTGTTTATATGTCTGATAGCAATAGCTGTCAGCTCAGATGTGATATCCTTCAACCTGAACATCTAGAGAAAAAAAAAGCCAAAAGGGATTTTTATAGAAGCCACAACAGTAAAGACAAATGAAAATAATGCTTTGCCTTACACAAGTCCTACTTGTTCACAAGGGACTACCCTTCCTGGGTTAAACCAAAGCAATAGGTTAGTCCTCTCAAGCCTAGAAGAACTGGATTAAGAACTCAATTTTGCAACTCAGCTGGTGTCTTTTGGAGGAAAACAAGAACACATCTGTCCAAGACCTGCCAGTGAGAGCTGCCATGCCAGCAAGGCTGAAATAACTGCTGCCAGTAGTCTACTATTCCAACCAAGAGACAGAGAAAGATGAGCAACACAAAATACAGCATGCATATAAAGGAAGACTAACCAAGTTAACCATGAGACAGCAATGTGCCCTTGTGGCAGGGAAGGCTAACAGTACCTTGGGCTGCGTTAGAAGTGATGCCAGTAGGTCAAGGGAGGTGATCCTTCCCCGCTACTCAGCACTGGTGAGGTCACACCTGGAGTGCTGTGTCTAGTTCTGGGTTCCCCAGTCCAAGACAGACATGGACATACTGGAGAGATTATCACACAGCACCATGAAAATGATAAAGGGACTGGAGCATCTCTCATATGAGGAGTCTGAGAGCACTGCACTGTTTAGCCTAGAGAAGGCTCAGGATGTATCTTACTAATGTACAGATATACCTGAAGGGAGCATATGTAGAAAACAGAGCCAGGCTCTTTTCAGTGGTGCCCAGTGACAGGACCAGAAGCAAACTCAAACACAGGAGGTTCCCTCTGAACATCAGGAAACACTTTTTTTTCTTTTCTTTCCACTGTGAGGGTGACTGAGCACCAGCACAGGTTGCCCAGGGAGATTGTGGAGTCTTCATCCGTGGAGATACTCAAAAGCTGCCTGGACACCATCCTGGGCAACTGGCTCTAGGTGGCCCTGCTTGAGCAGGGGCATTGGACAAATTGACCTTCAGAGGTCCCTTCCAACCTCAGCCATTCTGTGGCTCCAATTCTGTAACACTCTCACAGTTTAAGAAAGAATAACACATTTTGTTTCAAAAACACTGATTTTGGTCAGATTCACAGCAGGAAACAGTCGAAGGCCCAACCAGCCAATAGACTTATCAGAACTGGGAAAAGGAAGACTGCCACACATCTCCAGCCACAGAGTGTTACACCAGGCAGTATCATCCAAAGAGACAGTAAGGCCTGTTTCCAAAGAAATCCACTCAAAGAGGACAAAAGTAATCCAGGGTACAGTTTACACACAAAGACCCAGAGGGACTAATGACCTACTACATTAAGATTAGAAGGTTAAATTTAACACGTCTCGTTCAGATACCTGAATTACACAGCCAAATACTGGTATTAGAAAGAACGATGCATGCCGAATAGCTGCACTTTTAACTGCTGTATGTTCTAGGAAATAACAGTCTTATTTTTAGGAGAAAAATATCCAAAATTATTTGATGTCAATCCTGCCCTCAGAGCATTTACAGTACATTTTGTCTTTGGGGCTTGGGTTTTGTTGTGGTTTTTGGTTTGGGTTTGTTTGTTGGGGGGGGGGGATATTGTTAAAGTACGTAGATCACATCTTTGAAAAATAACTGCAGAACTGACTAGAATGTCCAAAATAACTACTGTCATTTGCACAAATAGCATTTTTTCTTAAGAATTTTTTTAAAAAAATCTTCCTAATTATGTATGTACCTAAGAAGCTAGTCCATCCTTCAAGAAGCACTTCAAATTTCTTGGTTCTATCGCAAAGTGTTCCTTCTCTTAATAACTGCCTAATTACTCAAGTGTTCACAACTGCCACTGAAAGCCTTACACAGAGGCTTAGGTTACTTTAAAAATGAAACAGAAAAATAAAAAATCCATTATCAAAATAGACTTTGCCAATTGTAGTGGAAGTGAAATGGAAATTATTTCACTAATATGGAATTTTTAAACTTCTCTAATATAGTCTAATGATAACTTCTACTAATTTAGCATCCTAATTTTACCTCCTGAGATTGTGAGGTCCTTAGAAACTCCTGTTGCTTTCTTCCACCTGCACCCAGAGCACTAATGATAAATTCACAGCATTTATTAATGCTCCATTTCCCAAAGACCTGGAGGCAGAAATAACTTCTAGAGGACATAGGACCTTTCACATTTAGATCCCTTCTTAACTGGCTTTAATTAAAATCATCATTTTCTAACAGTCTGATGGACCAAGCACATTTCTTTAGTGCTCATCACCAAACCTACCCTCACAGTAATTGATTCTAATTGAAGATCTCTGCAAGGAGATCATGGAAATTTGATCATCGTCTTCCCAGTCCAATTCACATTAGAAAATCAATAGTGTTACATAGGCTGTGCCTGCTCAGGATGCAAGTGATTTTTAGCCTTCAGGACTGTCAATCTGAATCCTTAACAGGACAGCAGGAAGCTCTGTGCTTTCTGTACAAGTGGTCAAGATTTCAAACCATACCCAGTTCATTTACAAAGGGAAGGAATATTTATTTCCTTAACACCTTTCATGGGCACTAAATAAATTGTACATGCTATGAAAGCATACTACTTAAACTGTAAGCACAACAGTTTTCAGGAAGACACTATGCCTGGAGAATGGGGCACTCTGGGCTCTGCACACAATACCCAGAAAGAGAAATTAAACAAGCAAGGAAATGCTAGAGATTTTACTTGCTCCTAGAATCACATCGGATATCACCTTGGGAGACAGAGCTTTTGCTTGATATCCCCGTTTGACCTGTCAGAATAAAAACACAGCAGTTGTAGCGGGTGTGAGTCAAAGCAATAATATCACTGACGGTGATATCTTTGTCAGGAAGGACAACCTTCCCGCTGAGAGAGTGATGCTAATTACCTGGAAACTCAAAGCTGTTGAATATCAACCTCAGGCTGTTTAAAAGCAAAACCTGATATTTTAAGAAAAAAAAAAAATTATGGTACTTTCTACCAGTAAATCTGGCTTCAAAGCAAAAACGTCACTGACTCTGCTTGAACTCACTTTAAACTCCAGCCAGACTTTTACATTCACCTGCAGTACAGCTGATGCCTTACAGGAAGAAACATTCTGCTAAAAATTAACAATCTTACCCAACTTGCAATTTATCATGTACTTATCAGAAAAATATCTTTTTACCTTCAAGAAGATGCAAGAATAGCTTAATCTAGGAAACACTTTTGTGCACTTGAGAAACCAGAGTAAACTTCCTCATACCATTAAAACAAGGTCCCACACTTCCAGTTTAGAAATGTAATTACAACATGAATGAGTAATGGCATGTCACAAGTCTTGTTCCCTTGACTAAAGAGCAGTGGATATTTGCATACCATAAGGCAGCCTTATGCAGTCTCCATTTCAGCTCTAGTACTGTACTTTCCCTCAGCCCTGGCCTCAAGTCAAACCTGGACAGGCAGTTTTGAGCTCACACTCCATCCAGAGACTCAGTTTTCTCCAGACGAGATGTCGAGCTCCAGCCCTGACATAGGCAACATGTCGCTTAAGCTGTAAATGCAAACACAGGGGCAGATATTTGGGGAAGGGAGTGGGGGGGAGGACTGTAAGGCAGAGGTGAACATCCAAAACACAGCCTGCTATTTCCTGGTTGCAATCAGTATGGGCTCAATGCATATTTTGATAACATCTAAGCCAAAGGAGCACATCCTGAATTCTCCAATTTATAAAGAAGAGGTGAAACATAACCATGGATTAGAAAACTAATCATGCACTGTGTTTCTGCATATAGACTGTTAAAAAAAAAAAAACAGGGAAAACCAAAGACCTAGGGTTCTGTAAAGAAGAGCAGATGCAAAAAGGAAGGGTTGCCAAAAAAAGGTTGTCTCGAAAATAAGAGGAGAGCTAGGAGAGACAAAGAAAACAATCCACACTGGGGAAAAACCTAGAGATGAAGGATGCATGGAGACAAATTCCAGGGGTGCCCAGGGACCTTGGTCAGTAATGCCAAAGACTGTAACTGTGGAACTGTGAGCAGCTGCACAGCAGGAACCACGACTTTCTGCCCAACCTCCCTGGACCAGCAGCAATCTCTTTCCAGGAAGGGAAGGCGAGACCTAGGGAACGTGTGCAGGCAAATGAGCTCACGTGAGAGCTAGACAAGCAGGGTAAGAGCTCTCATCATGTTTGCTCTTAGATAAACCCCAGTATCTAGAATCACTATAAGTTTACCCTGTCTAACCTATGACAAGCCATTTCCCAGCCCTGCTCCAAACCTTACTCATTTTTCCCCCTCTCAACTCCAAGCCTTGCCTGAGCAATAATCCCAGGATGCCACTATTCACAGCCAAAGGAGAATTCCACCACCAGCCCTCAGCTTGTTTAGCAAACTGCTTACCAGCTCCCCTGCAACTGCTGCTCCAGGTTTCCTTTCTCACAATTGGGTTGGACAAGGAAACCCAACCCTTCCCAACACAGATTCCTCAGAGATGGATTCTTTCTACAGCCATCTATTTGTTTCCACAGTTCCTTTCCAGTCTCAGCCACACGGGTAGCTCTGGGCTTACTCTCTCAACCCTAACCAGAGGCTTAGTCATGGACAAGCCACTCCATATCCAAGAACTGAGTCGGTAGCAGCTCTGACTTTTTAAGCTGGTGGCATTTTCAACACAAAATTTGGCATGCAGGTACCAGAAATTTAAGAAAACATTACTGTACAAAAAAGGACAATAAAGATTATTCATTATTAATATAATACTAACAGGACAAGACTATTTAGGTGTTATACATTGAAAAACAGAAAATTGTCCATTGCATCACAGAGAGCTCTGGAATTTTCTTCTATGCATCTCTTTTCACACTCACACTGAGCTGTTACACACTTGTCCCTGTGAGCTTGGACATAGCCAGCAAAATCCTCACTACTGTAATGTTACATCATTGCGTGCAAACACTAACACAGTTAATAGTAAACACATTCATATACACACATCTATACATACATATATGAAGCTTTGTTTCAGGTTTTACCAAGTTTTCACATGTAACCACTTGCTACACGTCTTGTCTTGTTGCAAGTTATTCCCATAGCATCATGCTAATATTAAGACAGAAAAAAGTAACTTTAGTGGAGTTTCAAAAGCTCTGTGGGGATGGATCGGCTCCCTCAAAGTTAGAGCCACCCCAGTAATTTGTTTTCAGACTCATACAAAAGGTGTTGTACGTATCTGTTTTTTTACATATATATGCATACATAAAAGCTAGCCTTACATTATACTGGAAAGGAGCTGAGTACTTTTAAGAACAGCACATTTTTATAGATGACGAATTAGCATGCCTATGTGACTAAAAATTCTCAAGATGACTGCAGCTGGTAATAAGAGTGGAAGAAATTACCGAGATCTAATCCCTATTGATTTAATTTGCTATTTCTTCTTTTCATTTCCTATTGTTCCTCTGTGTGAGAGCCACTTTTCTTTCCTGCCTAATGTAAAAGTGAAATGCTCTGGTGACCTCACAAGCCTCACAGTTTCCCAGCATAAATTAATCTTTCTGAAGAAAAGAATAAAGAAATCTTACCGCTCATTTTTGTAAACCGATTTAAGACTTTTTTCCTCTTGACACCTTCTGTAAAGCATTGTACAGCTACTTCCATTTTCAGTTGTTTCTGCAGTGATGTAGGGTTATATGTAACACTGTACTTTCTAATTCCACTCCTAATAAATTGCAGGTGTTCTGCAATAAAAGGGGTAAAGAAATGTTTGCAAAAGTCAAAACTCAGGTATCAGTAGCACTGTTCTTTTCGTGTTGCAGCAAAAGAAGATACCTCTCTAGTAGGGACCAAACTCCTGATGTGACTGTGTGGATGGATTGAGCTTTGTAAATTGATTGGTTTTGTAAAAATAAGCCACAAGAGTTTCCATGGCCACAAGTCTGAAGTGCAACTTGCAGCAACAGAAGGAAATAAGAATCAACACGTGCTAAACAAGAAGTTAATATATTATGAATTTTATTTTAATACTTTTTTTCCATTCAAAACTTTAAGTAACAAATTTGAATTGTAAATATTAGAAAGTTTAAAGAAGTTCTGTTACTGAAACACACACTGTCAGGATGCCTGGCACATTTCCACATGCAATTTTTCATTCTTTATAACGTTGTTTTTATCCAGACCAAATGTATGTAACGAATGATTAATATACCTGCCTTGCTAAAATTCAGACATCTACACATCAGGGTACAGAATGAATATTTTTAATAAAAATCAATTATTCAGATTAATATCAGCCAAACATCCTAGAAACCATGATAAAATGATTCAGACATCTGTCTACTTTTTAGAATACACTCTCCCATTTTTGTATGGCCTCTTTTCCATCAGCTATCTTTTCCCCTTTTAGTAGAGCCTCTCCAGCAGAGATCAGGTTTTAGATCACGTATCACAGAATAACTAATATGTATTCAGAATAATGGGTATATTTGCCACCTAAGGTTATTTTCCATTTTATTTTCAGTAATTCCTCATTCCAATTGTCTACAAAGCAAACATCATAGAAGAGTTAGGAAGAAATAACACCATATTTCAGAGCAACTGTTAACGTCTTTAAACAAAATGATTTTCTAAAACAGAGTTCAAAGAGATGGAATGGGGTATCATTTTAGCAAGAAATAACTAATATTTTTAGAGAAAAAGGTTTATATTATGAAAACCCTCTCTCTTTCAATAATTCAAAAGAAGATGCACGAGGAGATGAGCACTTCGAAAACATTTAGTCTTAAAGGTATAATCCCTGACAGATTTGGCTGTAACTTCAAGTCACTTTTACCTGGTTGCACAACCAGTCTTTTCTATTTCAAAAATCATTTTAGCAAAACAATGCAATGAAAAGGAAGTTTTCAATCATATACTATATTTCTTTTTATTATTCACTGTAGCTTACAATAAGTTGTAGTACACAGAGCAACATACTCAAGCAATCATTCCTCGCTACCTCCGAAAACCAATTTAATCTGTTACCAAAGAATTGCATGTTTCACTTATTTCATTCAACAGTAAAAAACAATTTCCAGTCCTTTGCACTGCTTTCTGTGTCTCCATAGATGAGCTATTTCATGGAAAAGGACAAGGAAAGATAACTAAGTATACATAAAGCATTCTGTTACTCCATTCATTCTCTTGGTTATAACTGTAAATAAAGGCCTTTGTGCCAAAAGCACAATGAAGCAGATGTGCTAAAGGTTATTGCAGAATAACAGCTAAAATTCTGTGCAATTTTAAATGAACATCACTTCACTAAAGGCAGAGCCATGCCAGTTTCCAGCAGTTGAAAGTATGACTGGTATATTTAGGATTTGAATTACTCCTTTACGGTCTGTGTTTATAAGATAGGGAACCTGCAAGGCAGATAGCTTTTGCTAGTTCCTGAATAACAAAGTAGAATCATAGAATTGTCTAGGTTGGAAGAGACCCTTGGGATCATCAAGTCCGACCATCTACCCTACTCTACAAAGTTCTCCCCTACACCATATCTCCCAACACCACATCTAAACGGCCCGTAAACACATCCAGGGATGGTGACTCAACCACCTCCCTGGGCAGCCTACTCCAATGCCCGACCACTCTTTCTGTGAAAAATTCTTTCCTAATATTCAGTCTAAATCTACCCTGTTGGAGCTTGAAGCCATTCCCTCTTGTTCTGTCATTAATTACTTGTGAGAAGAGTAGCCACTGTAAATCTTCATATTTCAACTAAAAATTAGGCTCTGTGAATTTACAAACTTCCTTCTCTTAGCATGATCTATATCAAAGATGGCCTGCTAAAATTTAGAATTACTTTTGGGTTTATTCATATTTATCAATGCCTACAGTCCTGATCACTGCATTGGGTTATTATTATTGGTTAGTTACAGAGAACTTCACTCCAGCATTGGCAGAAAAGGGAAGAGCAACTGATGTCATATGTCATCTACCTTGTCTTCTGTGAAACCTCTGACACTATCCCACACAACAACTTTGTGTCTAAATTGGAGAGATATGGGTCTGATGGATGGACACTGGAATAGGTTGCCCACAGAAGTTGTAGATACCCCAGTCCCTGGAAGTCTTCAAGGTCAGGTTGGATGGGGCTTTGAGCAACCTGATCTAGTGAAAGGTGTTCCTATCCATGGCAGGGGAGAAGGACTAGGTGATCTTTGAAAGTCCCTTCCAACCAAACCATCCTATGAGTCTATGACTTCTTCCTGTAACTGAGTAATCTAAACACTTTATACTACTTAATTATGTCTCCTTTTTATTAACCATCAAGCTCTTAATACAATTTTTAATGCTTCTTCATACAACTCTTCACATTCCCTTCTGCACTGAATATGCTTCTCCATGTGCAGGTGTATTTTTATATATATATAATTAAATATAAACATTCCCATGTGGTTTGCAAATAAACCTTAATTCTATTCATCAGCATTGACATTTACGTTTATTTTTATTCACAACATTTTCCCTTCTTATAGGTCACTGCATGGCACCACAGCCCACTCAGCACCTCCAGCAGTGTCTCACAACAGCTGTTCTGCAGTGCCTGGCAGAGCTGGTGTTTCAGATAGGAAAAAATTCTGCCTTTCCAAGTTTTTCCTTCCTTCCAAAATACATTTTTTTTTTAAAAGATAGATAAATTAAGCATCTACCACTGCCAGGTGCTTGGTTTTCTGCCCCAACATCCACAATTCAATGTTTTAGAAAAAAAAATATGTATGTCTAAGAAAATTTAAGTAATATTTGCAACTATTTTCTGTACAAGGAAAAAGTTGGGACCCCTTACTATAAAAGTACAGGTCCCAGTTTGAACTTTCAGGGATGCCCAACAGAACATTTAATTCTACAGAATAAAATAATAAATATTCAGTTGAATAAAGGTTGTATGCAAAAATTAGGGAAAAAATATTTGGGAAAAAAACTAGGAACACTTATAGGTATCACCCTACAAGTGGTATTCAGCCCTTAATCCAAGATTATAACATTTGGACTGTGACTGAAGAAGGAGCAAAACACATGTGTACCCAGTGTTTTGGTATGAATCAGTAGCCATCTAGCAGTGTTAAGTAGAACTGATAGACAACTTTTGGCTTTTAACGACATATTTTTGTACCAGGGCTATTAGGGTCAAGTCTCAAAGAGAAAAAAGTAAATTACACGGGATCTGTAATAAAAAAGTCATGTCCCCTGTTCCTAGCTGTCCTACAGCATCCAGATGTTGTCTCCCACAATTGGCTTAATACTCTTCTCAGATTTCTCATTGCCTTTTCACAACTCAATGACAGTGGATTATTAGGACTAGGAAACATGTACCTAACTCCCCAAACCTTTGCTTTTCACACAAGCATTTAAACACCAGTGAAACACATTAGCCCTTTATAATCCACAGTGGTGACTACATAAATAATCCATTGATAATGGCAAGCAGTGCTCATGCAAATAAACCCAAATTCAAAACAGGCATAAAAGGAAAGACTTCCATCAAGCAGAGAGGAGAATAGCCTCCCTCCCATCTGTTGCTAGACATTTACAATAGGTACTTCAAATCTCAATGAAGATTTATCTGTTTCTATTGTTTGCAAAAAAAGCCTGTTTTAACTGCCTTCTAAGCAGCACACCAAAACCATGGGAACAAGCAGAAAAGGAAAGTACCAAAAAAATTAAGATGCACAAGAAATATTGCTACTAATTAGTTTATTCTGATCACAGCTAGACAAGCTTCAGAAGCTATTTTGTGTTGGTCACCTTGGAGCTAATACAGGTTCCGCCCAGAAATGCAAACTGTGCTATTATGAAGTATTAATTCAGACTGGATAACTGACTTTTTTTAACCTTCAGGTCAGTGACTGAAAGCCATCCCACCTTGTTGGGGGACAGAACTTGTTTTAATTTAACATCTGTTGAGTGGGTTTTCTGAAGCATGCCAGTGATCTCTACTGAACTCAAAGCTGATGTGTCTGTACCACAGCACTCTCTCAGACACCATTTGACAAAGCATCTTGTTGCCAGACTCAGGCAGAACAGATATTTTATATTTCTCTTTTCTATCAGTAACTCTTACAAATAAACCAGAGTATATGAGTGAAGTATGTGAACAAAGCTGTTACTGAGGATGCCCAGTTTTCATTGGTTTCAGAGGAATATAAAGCACAAAGGCACAGATTCATCAGTTACCTGTGCAGTGTCCAAGAATTCAACAGCCATGGGGACTGCACTGCCTTGCAAACTTTTTGTCAATCTCCAAGTTCACTTTAAGAATTCATACAGGCAAAAGTCCAAATGAAATAGTCTAATAAGATTTAATGGTTTCCTAGCACTATTTTAAAATGTTTCTTTAATAGAATATTACAGTACATAATCTTATAACAGGCACCTCCTAAGGTTTGCTAAAAGCCTTCAGTAGGCTTGTTTTTTTCCCAGAAAATGGAGACAGATATGTTTTTCAAGCTTATTTGACTGCCTTCAGTCCTTTTCCATTTAAACCATATTTAAAATTGCATCAGCTTTATGTCTAGAAATGGAATGAGATAAGCATACGGCTTTTTGTATTCAAATTAAATGGCAGAAATGCCTGACTCAAGATAACAGTCAGAAAGGTAGGCTGCTCTTAAACTTTGAAGATCTTTAAAAACAAAACCAAGGGAAAAGAGTATGTAAAACCTGAATTGTGAAACCACAGATAATCAGATATAAGAAATATATAACAAAAAACAATAACAGTGTTATCCGAATTATGAATTGCCTCAGTTGCAGTGTCTTCAGGTTCTTCCATCTTCACTTATTTTTCTTCCAGGAAACCTTCAGTTTCTATTGATATCAAAGCTAGAGCTTCTGGGCAAGTCAGAGCCAGATTGCTTTAAGCAAGTACTATGTAACCACTGATATCATACAGGGCTGTGTTAAATAACACTTTTATATCATCCTCTGTTCAGGGCTTTAGATGTACTTCTGAGCTGCTTGAAAGTTTGAGACTGAGACAAATCACTCAACTGATATTTCTGATACAAAGCCCTCTCCCAATAGATAGCGTCCTTCAAGTGCAGAAACGGAAGGTCCAGATATCAAAGGTACTCATTTTCTTGCCCCTAGCTTGAGTGGATCCCCTCGGAAAGAAGAATCCACAGTTAAATACCAGCAAGTCTGAAGTAGGGCCACTGATAGCCTGTACATATCCCCGCGTGCCTGGTCACAAGTACCACGAGAAGCCAAGACAGCGCAGTTCCGGTGCAGATGCCATAGGAAGAACTAGACATCTAAGTAGGACCTCTGTGCAACTCCAGTGGATCAAAGGTGTCTATATACCTCTCCACAGAAAGAAAGTACTAACCTTGCAAAAACTAAGTCAGAGGAGAATTTTCCATTACCGTAGAGAACTATGAGCCTATGAGGTCTCCAGGCCTGAAGTCACCTACAGATTTTATAATACACCAAAGTACATTTTTCAGGTCTTCAGTGTTTCAACAGCTATAGGAGTTTAGCTTTGAATTATTCTAGTTAAACTGCATTTGAAGCACAGTGTGTGTTCCTAATACAACATGATGTAGGCTCATCTCTCCTGTGCATGAGAACGAAGAATTCACAATACCACTTATAACATAAGGCAAGGAAAGAACAGCCTGAACTGAGATATTAAAAAAGAGTGAGGTAGGTGACAATGGCTGCTGTGCAGCAAAATATTTGAGATTCAGTTCTTGCTATATCTGTCCTAAGAACCTGCAGGTCCGCCATTTCTCACCTGTTGTGTTCTCATTCAACAGTCTCCCATCTGCTTTACTTCGCAGATTTTTGATGCTCTCACACCTATTAGTTCATCTGCTCTCTCCTTTTTCAGCCAGCACCTATCTTGAATGAGTTATGGCAAGCTAAAGCTTAGTATGGACAAAATAGACCTCCTGTTCCTCTCACATTAGCCCCTTCTGCATTTTTTTCCATTACTTTTGGCAAACCCTCTATTTTCCCCACTATTCACTCTTGAAGCACAACAAAGCCTTGCACTTTTGCTCATATCTCATTCACTGAAGTTTCACCAGCATAATGGATATCTAACACTTCTCATTGCCCAATAGCTTTTAGCGCTCATCCATACTCTAAGCGTTATGTCATCTCAGTACTCATAACATTGCTTTCTGGTAACTCTAATAAACCTCTGTTCAATGGCTCTCTTTGTTCAAATCATATCCTTCCTTCTCTATAGTACTTTCTTCCACACTACCATATCAGATCAGGTCTCGTCTTAAAGTCTTGCCATCCTAAATTATTTCTTGGACCTTGCCTCCTGTCACAACAGCTTACTCAGAAATGCCTATTTGTCTCCTTCTCCTGCTACTTTTTCACACTTCCTCCATGCTGCCCACTCTGCAAGGAAAAAGCCTTCTCACTCCAATATGCCATCCCCCTCCCACACACACACACGCATTCTCATTCAAATTCCTCCTAAGACCTATCTTTGGTGAATCTTAAATAAAAGTCGCATTTCTTCAACCCCAATATTTAGCTGAGAGGGTACTGAAGATCTAAAGGGAAAACCTAGCTACAAATATGCTCCTATTTCCATTCTGCCAGAGTTCCTCCCTGTAGTCAGGTTCTCATAAAAGCACTGCTCCATCCTCATGCCCTCTGCCAATGATGCAATTCTCACCTCTTCTGTGCAGTCACTGCTATGCCAATATACAAATCTCTCTAAAAAGACATACTTCTGTCATGCTGCTTATTCTGTCTCAAAACTGATTCGTGAATTAGTTAAATTGTTGTAGAGCTCACTCCCACCATTGGTACTGAAAGTTCCCAAAACCAGAGACAATTCCTTGCTTCTGTCGGGATCAGGGAGATACAATATGCATTTCAAGTCAGTCACATCTAGATTTCTCCCTCCATTTTTGCACTATATAGTTATTCAATTTAAAGAGCCAAACATCTATTATGTAATCAATAAGAAATAATACAAAATACAAATTAAATGAGATTCCCAGCTGCAGATGTAGATGCTTTTTAAAAATCAGACCCATGAATGTTCCCAAAAGATTAACAGAAACAAGCAAATGTTCCTGCAATAAAAGGTAGACAGTGAGTTTAGATTAAGTAAATATGTGTTAATTTTGTACAGGAATAAAATACTTTAGTAAATGATGAGCAGATCAATGAGAAGTAAGACACACCACTGGACTACAACGTATAGACTAGTACGTCTTTTCAGTCTTCTGATGTGAAACCTGCTTACGTCTACTAAGAGCAAAGTGAAAGAGGTCCTCTCTCATTTGCATTGTAAATGCACACAGCCTACTCCCACAACCAACACCAAGACCAAACCTGATATAGCAATTCAGAACAGATTTCCTTGCTGCAGCAAATTCAGCGCCTGCTGTCACTGCAGCACTTCAGAGAAGCAAGGCTGAAGCGTTACTCAAGTCACAACTTAGAGCCCATTTTAAAATAGGAAGTCTTATTATATATTACAACCAAAGTCCAGTAGTTAAGTAAAGTCCACTGTTTCTGGAAGATCCTTCTATTGCTTCTCTATGAATTTCTTAATTAAAACTAATTAGAAACTACTTTCCTGTTTAACCTCAGCAAGAATAATTAGTGTGAATTACCTCAGTCCTCCCACAGGCTCTCTAGAGCTAGAGAAGGGGCTGCCCCATGGGCACACACTACTTCTCCTTCCTGGATGGACAGCCCATTGGAACTGAACACAGACCGAAGAGACACAGACCAAACAGTGTGTTCCAAAGAAAGGATTTCATTAATTTTTTAAATCACATGCCGACTTCAGAAAAGTTATTTTGTCTATATTTCTGTTTGACACTGAATAAAAATAAATGCTATTAGTCCAGTACTCCTGTCTTTCAGCTCAGGAGAGCTGCTGAGAATATATTTAAAGTCTCAGCAGGATCTGTTCTCATGTATCACAAAAATTTTGCAATGAAAACAAATGTAACAACAGGACTGAAAATCAACAGCATTGCACATCACCTTTCCTTACAGAAATAGTTTCTGAATGTTTTCCTTCACTTTTAAAACTGTCATTTGAACTGGGTCTCACAACACACACAAAAAATTTGTTCATACTCAAAAATCACTGGTATCTCATAGCAGCTGTTAAATTGATACTACCTATGGGAAGAATCAATACAAAGGAAAGCATTTCGGTCATCTGCAGCCATTGGACAACTTTTAAGAGGTCTTCATGAAGAATAAATACATGGATTCAATACACACATCTAACCTCGTTTTCACAGAAAAACTTAGAAGTAACAAAGCTATTCTTAATCAAAATGATACAAGGTAGGATTTGGCTTCATTTCATAGCTATATAGTTCATTTAAGTACATCCAAGCATTTGAGTAAGACATACCATTTCTCATGGAGATACGCAAAGCACATTTTCCAGCCTGGTTTTAATCATCAAATGAGAGTGTCTGATNATTCTATGATTCTATGATTCTATGAGAGTGTCTGACATGTAAGCTACCTGCCTCATAACCCCCTCAATGGTGCGGTGAGGCTACAAGAGGTTTGCAAAAAAGAAATGCTGGGAAAACCGTGAGAATTATTTATTTACCTATTGACCCTCTTCCTGACCAGGTCTAAGGCACCTCTGAGAGTCATGGGAAACAGCCATCATCCTAATTTATTCTACTAGAAAATCTCATTATCTGCAGAGGGAGACAGTACAACTCCATGACTGGGATCACCATACTGGTATCAATAAGCAAACAGGACCTCAACAATTAATTAAAAAAATAAAATCATTCCTACTCACATCAGTTCACAGTGAACAGGTTTTTATTATGCTTTTTTTTTTTAATTAAGCAAGTGCAAGCAGCTGGTTGCTATTTATTTTAAAGACTCAGCATGGAGTTCTCTGTGAGGTGACTGACTCTTAACAGAACCTGAAAGCATCAGGCAGTGGAGTCAGAGTTACCTGATCTTTCTCCTCCTCCCAGCATGCAGTAATATAAAATGAAAAAAATGTTAATTTGGAACCTACAACATTAGAACAACAAAACTGTTACTGTGATCAAAGCCAGACAACTGACACCTCAACAAGAGAGGCTCTACAGCTCCTCAAGAACTTTGACTTCAGTGCTGTTGGGGAAGAGAGCAAGAAAGGTACAGCTACAGCCACTTTTCCACCATTATTCCTTAGAGTTATATGCTTATGGTTATATGCAGGGTGGCAGGTCTGGACAGAGAAAGCATCATTAACTAGGTAGAACACTGATTATAAGCATCTTTTGATGAGGCCTACAATTTGTGACCTTTTACCATGGGCTAAGAAATTACTTTCTGTTACCTGAGCCACATGAGATGATTTGGTTGCCCTTGGCCATGGTGCGGGGAGCTGTTACTGGACACCTCTCTACCCAAGGTAACTTGATCTTGAGGCAAGTTCATTAAGAAAGATGGACCAAGCTTCCACAGGAGCTGACACCTGAAATATTCAAACTTATTAACAAAGTATTTTGTTTATTGTTCTCTACAATGCTTTAAGCCATTAGCTATGCACACACTGGAGGACAGCACTCAGCAGTGACGTGCCATGGTAACGCTGCTGATGTTACAGATTGCATGTTTATACAGAGGCATTGTATAACATTGCTCTTGGCAACACAGACAGCAAAATCTATATCACGTGCCTACAGTCACATCCCATAACCATTGGAATATAAGAAAATGCAAAAAACCAAGAAGTTGTCAGGCAACTACTGCCACAGATCACATCACACAAACAAATGCTGCCTGATGTCACAGGGGATTTCTTGTATCAGAAGGATTATCCCTACAGTGTAAACTCAAATAGCTTTGATGTGTTAGAGCAATGTATTGGGTTCAAATTCAAATGGAAAACATGTCCTCCTTTCAGCTTTGTTAGGTGTAAATGAATTATAACCAGGACTTCATAAACCTTTTTATTGGCCTTTTACCCATTTCAGCAAGAGCACCTGACATCAACATTGCCAATACAGCTTCTCTATTACCTTGTACACCACTTTAAAACATTTGCAGAGCACTAATGATACAGTTTTTCCTACCGGGGAGCTTCTGTTCTCCACTCCAATTTTGCAGTTATCCCCATGCTAGCAATTCATTTTATGTTGCTTGAGTTTGGTAAAGAGTGTATGCCAAGACTGGCTCCCCGGCTGATGTAAACCCACAGGAGGTTCATATCCTGTGCAGGAGAGAAATTATGAGCTGCAGAAGTGTATGTCTGGCAGAAAGGGCATTGACTTCATGGGGAACAGCAAGTGTCTCTAGCCTGCTAGTATATTTTGGTGGCTAGATTGGACTAATCTCTGAAATAATGTATTTCTATATATGTCTTTATGGAGTTTGCAGCCTCAAGGAATGCATCTGTTTTCCTCCCCAGCTTCCCCCATATTCTGTATTCAGTACTTGGTCTCTTTTCCATAGCATTTTTCACTTCCAACAATATTAACATTATCCAATGATCTTAAAAAAGCCTTCATTTTCACAATCCAGTCATCTCACTACAGAAATTGGAAAAAGCAATACAATTACTGATATACTGATTATAGCATATGTCAGCCTGACCTTTATGTCAGATGCTTCACAGTATCCTTATTAATTGCCATTTATTCATGGTCATAGCTATGAATGTTCCAAGAATTAATTTTCATATTTTACTGTTCCATTCCTGTGAGCTACTCCTCCTTTTTCCTTTTCAATCTGTGGTAGCTCCATCAGAAAATTTTAGGTTCAGAAGAAACTATTTTTCTTTCTTTCCCTTGCAGTACTTTTGGGCTACAATTCCTCGCTTTATTTTTATGCTCTATCTACAAGGTGTATAGTTCATGGCTTTTCAGACACAAAAGGCTTTTGCATTCAGAATGCAAAAGAGCCTTTATAGAATCCTCATATCATGTCTTAGCTCATGTTTCATACCAATGTCAGCATGAAGTCTCAAGTACACAGGGACAAGGGCAGGAAGAACCCAGTCATGTGCTGATGCGCAGTAAGGTTCAAGTCCTATGAGCCCAAAAGGTTCATAGTTTAGTGTTGCAAGTTCCAGTGCTGATGCTAACAGCAGACTTGTTCAAAAAGTTTTACCTAGAATAGGTTCATGAATTGTGGATGCCTATTTACTCATGTTTTAAGTATGACATTGTTTAAAGAGGCTATCTACTATAGCAAAAACTTTTAATGTCACTGTCCAAAATCAGAGAAACATGTGCAAGGCAAAACTAGCGGTCCAGATAACTCTAAGGATGTCTCAGCTCCCAGCAACATTTTTGTTTGCAGTTTATGGAGTAATTGTGAAAAAGTCTCAATTCAGAGAACAGCAGAATCTGTCAGAAAAGTCAATGTAAAATGTTTTATACAACAGAACAAACCATGGTTCTTTATATTTGTTATAAAACAATGAACACGTTTTGATAAGTGAGGCTGAAAACAGTATGAAAGAAAAAGCATTTGCTTGAAAACACAATAAATCTCAAAGTGAGTTTGGTTTAAGAAAATTGTGAGAGGAATACTGTACATTACTGAACATAACCCAACCATACTATTCAACTTATAAGAAATATAGAAGTGATCATAACATGAATCAAGAATTCAAGTAAAGAAAAAGGAACAGAAAGAAGATTACAGGAGATGAAGTCACAGAAGTCCCGAGGGCTCTAACTTATGATAAAATTTGGCTTGACATACAGTATCTGTTCTGTGAGATGGCATTATTCAAAGTGCAAGCTGGAAAAGTATTAGAATAGAGTTCACAGTATTGAAATACAGCACACTTTCATTACACTTATGGCTTTGTAGTAGTTCAAACATGCTATACTTCCTTCTTTATATCTCTTAGAGTCTGAGAAGAAATAGAACCTTGCACTTTCAAAGAAAGTTAAAAGCCTATGTTTTTAAAATTAGCCTGTTTTTAAAAAAAAGCTTGTTTTTAAAATTAGACAATTTTCCAAGTGTTTAGAGCTGATAATAGGCAAAATCCGTACTTCGAGCTCCACTTCCAATGCAACACCATGGTACTACAGCGTATAGCAAAATGAACCTCACTGCTGGTAAAAAACGCTTGAGTACATTCTAAAATTAAGCCTGCTGGGGCCTTTACTAAACATTAAGAAATACTTGTACATTCTTCCATACATCAGACTTAAACTGTTCTATTTTCTGTAAACATAAATGTTTATGTAGCTGTCTGCAGGTTAAGTTAGTGGATACCAGACATTAAATATTTTTCCCCTACCCGCAGATACCTGTAGCAGTAGAACCAATACATACCTTTACTTGCAAAATCAGTTTGGTGATGCTCAAGTACAGCTATTCCAAAACCTAAGATGCTGTTTGCCTTAGCTCTGCCTTGTGTTAAGTGTGCATGTTCTGCTTTGCATGATTTTTTCCTGTTATGGTGCTTTATAGAAGTTGATTTATTTGTTTAAGATGCAGGTAGATTACAATTACCTAATGGGATGGTATAAAGAAGATGGATCCAGACTTTTCTGCAAAGCACACAGCACCAGGCAAGTTACAACTAGGGAAATCCTCTTTAGGTATAGAAACTTCACCATAGCAATGGTCAAGTATTGGGACAGGTTGCCCAGAGAGGCCGTGGAAATTCTATTCCTGGAAATACTGAGAATCCATCTGGACAAATCCCAGATTGTCCAGGTGAGTTTTGAACATCTCCAACCTCCTGTTTGAATGAGGTTCAAAGCAACCTCCACAGCTCCTTTCCAAGTTAAGTTATTCTGTAATTCTGCAACTGACAGGTAAGTCAAAGGACCATTTTGGCCCATAAAGAAATCAAATGGCTGCAATCTAAGTGAAGAACAGGCTACAGCTTGCCAAATTCTTCTTTTTAAGTTGGACACTCCTGAAAACGTACAGCACCTTTTTCATAATCCGTCAAAGAGCAGTATATGTGAGTATATGAATAGTATATGTTATTACGCAAATGGTGAGGTTGTTCATAGAACAAAGCATTTTAGCAGCCAGGAAAAAAAATAAAAAATAACAATCAATTATACTAGAATTTTGTCCATAGTTGAGCAAAGCTGCATAAGTGTGATCCTCAGAAGAGGTGGGATTGGAAACGGGTCCTCTAGCACACAACTGGGAGCAGTGGGTGAGCACCTGCACTCCAGAAATCCAGTAGCAGGTACTCCATGCACCCCAACCTGCACATCAGACATCAGCTGAGGGAAATGCAGATGCTGAAAATATCATCTTACAGCACTTTTCCTGCAATCTTACAATAACTCGGTTCACTTGAGTTGAACAAAAAACAAACTGCCCAGCCCAAAACTTGCTGTAATATAACAAAGACTGAGTTACAATTGGCAAGACAGAACTTAAGGCACTGCCAGTAGATTCAAAGATATCTAATGATTTTAATGAGATGATGCTGCTGTAGTTTGAAATACTAATCACTTCTCACACTGAAGAGAATAGACCATGTATGCCCAGAAAAGCAGCATGAGCCAATCATAACAAGAAATAGCAAATTTAAATTTGGAATTTCAGGGTGATTCATTGACCTGCCTTTTTCAAAGGAGCCTTTGAGCAGCTGTCATAACCAAATCGTGTTAAAACAAGCAAATATTTTAAGAATGCTCACTTTCCTCCCTTATACAATGAATCAAGCCATCTGTGCTATACTGGCCCTTAACTGATATTCCATCTGCATAGAAGGTACTAAAATTTTGGCAGTTTAGCCCTCTGAGCAGATGCCTCCCTAAGGTACACCTCTAAGATGTTCTCCAGAGAGAGGAAGGCAAAAGTGAAAAACAAGCAGCCATGTTTAGGATAAGCAGGATTTTGCTTCTGGTTTTGTTTTCTCTTTCCTCTTCTAGGACAACATAAAAGTTAAAGAAGAATTATGTGGATGCTTAGATTCATAATGTTCTCTAAAGCCCGCAAAGATCCTTCTGACAGTAAGAGAACTCCATCTTCAAAGAACCCCAGTTCTTAAGAATTTCTTCTTTTAGAGCACAAATTTCAGTCCTCTTCTAGATACAGAGATTTGATGACTTGATTACAATGCACTAAAATTGCCTCTATTTAGTGGCAGTGATGGAAAGGCACAATCTTATCTATAGCTATTTCCAGATCTACATGAGTATCTTAATTAGCATTGGAGCATTCAAACTCAGCACCCTGTGGCTTTTCTGTGCTTTTCTCAGCAACATATTTATTGCTTTTTCCTCAAGGTTGTGATTGAATATTTTACTAGAACAGGGACACAATTATAAGGCCATGAGGAGTTCCAAAGCATGAAGAGATTTAATCCGCATTTTCTGATCTTTGAAAGCAAAAAAAGAACTCATTATCTTCTGTGCATGCCAAGAGTGAAGAATTAATTGGCAGAGCACAACAGAAAAGTATAATTGCTGTTAACAACAGGTAACTCCAAGAATTTACCTGGGTTTGTTTCAGTTAATCTAAAACTCAGAAATATTTAACAGGTTTGGTTGGGTTATTTTTTTTTCTTTTAAACAAAAGGTTTCACCACTTTCCAATACTAGATGATAAATCCCTTAAAAATTAACACATTTAAAAAAAGAAGGTTGCAGAAACATTATCTCAGAGGTCTGTGAGGGATTATTTTGGACGTTGAATGAATTTAAGAGACTAGGAGAAACAAAACACTGCTACTGAATTACTAAGGCAGCCAGCTGGCTCTAAGTTAAAGCCGGACAGAAGGTCAATGTGCTGACAATACAAGCTTGATGTAGCGGGTTAACAGTGAACGCAAGCTAGGAGAACGAGGCAAGTGCAGCATTTGAATCTGTTCACCTCCCATCTGTCTTCAGCTTCTTTTTCTGAGCATGATGGACCTGCCCTCCTGAACAGCTGCCTGAGCAGAGCCACAGCCCAACAACAGACCCACTTCTCTTCCAGATTTGCATCTCTTCTGTCCCTTTTGGGAGGGCTGACAACTGCATCCAGTCACTAAAACTTCCTAAAGCAAAGTGACACCCAGTATCTAAACAACCTTCCTAAAGCAGTGTCAGAACAAAACCAAAAAATCATTACAGAGATGATGGATAAAAATTTTTTAAGGCAGTAAGCAGTTATATACACAGCTACTTCTTCTTAAGTGTTATGCTCAAAGAGCAACTTTCTTTAGACTCACTTCAGATCCTCTTTTCAGTCTTTCCTCCAGGAGCACTAAAGCTTCCTTTTTCTTCTAAAAAGTATTCTGGTTGTTTTGGAGTTCTGTTTGTTTGGGGTTTTTCTTTCTTTTTTTTTTTTTTGGAACAGTTTCACAGCCTGTCAGAAAGACACGGTGACACTTTGGGCCAGAACACACACAAGCTGAATATATACCAAAATTCTCCTCCCCATTATGTCAGTTGGTAGATTTACACACACTCCATGCCCCATGAACAATGAGGTGAATTAATACAAATTAATATTTTGTCAGTCCTAAGAAAATCTACCTGAAGTTAACTGCTCATCCTTTGACTCCAGAGAAGGTGGCCTAACTCCCAAGTTCTCCAAAACCTGACCGTGGATGAGCTAGATCCCACACTACAGAGTTACTATAACACAATAAACTTGGATGATGATGGTAAGTCCACATCATCAGGATAGAAACAAGTTGGAACCTGTGCTTTCTACAGTCTCCCTGGAGCAGCTGAACAAGGAGAGAGAGCATACCACTCAAAGAGTAAGTGGGAGAAGGAAATGTGACAGCCACTGCCTCTTGTCAGCCCCCATAAGCTTCAGAAAATAGCATAAGGCAGAAGATCTCCCTGTCCTCCTGTTGTATCCTGGTTGCCACGTGCTCATAGCCCTTCCACAGAGCTATCTGTACTCTGGGTTTTGGCATTTATACTTTGTAGCTCCAAGCACACAATATTTTGACAATATTCAGCCACTGTTAAGGCCACCAGAAGACAAAAAGTCCTTTGGGAAATGCTCTTTACTCCATGCAACTCAAGTCTTGCAATTTGCATCTGGTTCCAATACATAGAAGCAGGTAACTTTCACAGGTGACCAAAATCATTACAGTAACAGTGGTAATCAAAGATTACGCAAACATACATTTCTTCCTTTTCATTTTAATATCACTAATTGCAAATCAGCACAAAGCCAAAAAAACCCCACCCTATTTTGTATTACTTACTAATTTCTGGAACATTAACAGAAAATATTTAGATGGATTAAGTGTTCAAACATAAAATGAGTTTACTGTAACTGACTCAGGCATGCACTTCAGGAAGCTTTGGTAATATGTTAATTCATTTCTCATTTTGACTTGAACGTGTTTTGCTTATGAAATAATAATTATGTAGTTATACTTCTGGTGATACAGAACTTAATCTTGGGGGGGGCTATTTTGAGAATCTCCAAATGTGAGTACATTCAATTCTTTAGACCATAAAAAGGAACCACTAATTTCAGTCTATATTCAGGCTCAGACTTTGAAACTGTTCCCTCACTTTCTACTACTTCCACAAGATAAAGTTCTAAAGCAACCTGCATTTAACTACAGTCTTTGTCTGGTTTCAGCAATTTATTTTTTAAATCATTAAATCATCTAAGCAAGCAAAAATAAAAACATATCCGAAGGGGTGAGAGTATGTCTTTTTACAGAGTAAAGTGTTACAAACCAACACGGATCTGTTTTTTACAGATATTGTAGTTAAAGACATGGGCCAGAATCAAATACTCTAAATCAATGTGGCAACTTCATTAGGTCATGATTTTCTATCAAGTGAGCACATGAAGCAATCAATTCGTTCTACCCAGTGCTACTCCCATTGCCATTATGCTAAAGACTGCACTTAAACACATACCTAACAAATAAAACAGACTTCCAAGCTTTTGACTTAAAACCCAAAGTTATTTGGATTCAGCTCTCTATGTAGAGCTTTTCAGTGAAGTTTTCAGGGTACAGTGGTCTTACACTAAACACATTTACCCACCCAAAATATTTGCTTGCATTTTGAGAAGCCGTAGTCTGCTGGCTAACAAATATTAAGCTGTCTAGACAAGACACATAGATTTGAATTGTAAAGTCAAAAGAAATCTGTACATACAACCCATAGTATATTACGCTCCTCCAGCTTCACGTTGGAAAAAGCCTGTCCCAGTAGTCTCAGACTCACATGGGCTCAACCACAACTGCCACACTCCAGACAGGAACATTCACGATGTTAAGAGTGTCACACTATCAAAATCAAAGACTCCCATAATAAAGACAAGCCTTGAATGAACACACCGAAAAGGTTTTACAAATAAAACAAAGCTTAACTAGCTTTGCTCTTTGGTTACTGATAAAACCAAGTAAATGAAAATATCCATGCTCACATGATGTATGAAAGACTTCACAGAGTCTACAGAAATTGGTTTTTTACAGTTGACGTTTTCCTACACAAGACTCAAGTTGAAGGCTCTTTTCCTTGAATGAAATAAATACTTATTTTGTGATTTCTATTAAACCTGTAATCAAATAAAGTTTGAAAAATACTATTGAACTGTTTACAATTTTAAAAGCATGTTATTGTTTGTGAATTTCTGAAGCTATGAAGCAGTAAAAGGTGAGGAGTAGATGTGTATTTCACCTTAACACTAGATTATCCAAAGTTCGTATTCAGTCTTAACACTGCCTTAAGGAGTTTTGCATGAATACAGAACAACTATGTTAATATAATCTAGCTCAAGTAAAGCCAGTAGAGCTTTAGTTATAGGAATCTATTTACATGTTAAAAATAAAATCTTATCACAATAGTTTATTTGCAGCCATCAGAAATGTCTGGGGTTTTATTCTCGTGTTGCTAACCAACACCATTTCCAGAACACTACTAACAATAACATAGTATCTTGAAGGTAATAAAATTACTTTTAATCAAACAAATCCTAGTGAAATTGTAAAGAAGTATTTTAAATGCATATACATCCGGGGATGGCAGAGACAAGTAACCTTCATAAGCCCAATTTGTACATAAAACTGATTTATTTACCGTATTTAGTGCAAGGACAGACAGGCGAAGATTTACTAATTTACTATTGTACCTCATAATATCAAATAATTTATCACTTGTGTAAAATAAAGCCAAGTGAGGATTTGCTCATCAATAGAAAGAACCTCCCTGGCCCATATACTCGCACCACCTTTCTCAAAAAGAACAGAACAGCGCTCTGCTCTGAAAAAGCACAAGAGGGCCTTTTTTCACAGCAGGAAAATACACACATTTGCCACATTTTCACTTATTTAAAAAAGTGACACCAAAGCAGCTTTTAAAGTTGGTGATCTCCTGGGCTAAGCTGGACTCATACTTAAGCATTCTTTTGTTGGATCGGATTGTCATTGAGAGATCTAGGGAAATTGCTAGAAAAATGTGTAGCTTCACAGTTGACAAGGACAAGAAATATATTTTTAATATTATTCCAAAGAAAGAAGAGTTTAAGGCATATCTGCAGAACAAGAAACCAAAATTAGCACAGCACTCCTCTGAATAATGCCTTCTGCTTCTCAACAGGGCTATTTATCCCAAATGTTATGCTGCTGCGATGCATCTGTAACTGTTTGATAATCTAAGCTCCCTCATTCAAAGCTCTGCAGGGGCAGTGCATCATGTTATGTAGATGTAGCCTAAATGTTAGCATACGGAAAAAACACGTTACAGGTATTTGTAAAAAGATAGAAAACCAGTTTCTTCCACTGTATTTCTTCTGTTAAGCCAACACAGGTGTCTTGTGCTGTGTTTAGGCTGAAACCACCTTCTTTTCAGGAAATTTGCAAGAACTAAGCATGGCTATAGTCTCTGTTCTTAGCAACAGCCACAACAATTATCAGGTTTTATTATTATGCATGATATAGCAAATATGAAGTTGTAGGATAATGACTAATTATTTTTCCTAGTCATAAAATAGTAGAAACACTAAGTTCCTCGGAGAAGAACCACTTAAAAGTGAAAGAGTGGCCAAAATCCAGGAGCTTTAAAGATACCATATGTAGCATTCCATAAGTGGCAAGGGGGAAAAAGGTACATTAAAATATAATATTTGGTGTTCTAAAAGTAGAATCAAATCTACAATTATGACACTGTCAACAAACAGTGTATTTAAGATGTCGTTGTGACTGACAGTCATGCTACATACATTTCCTTACATGGTCCTTTCGTCAAGCTTGTGTGACAGCTTACCTAACATCTGTCACCTACTGTAAATTAGCTCAAAACCATTAAAGTGAGATTGATAATACAGAATCCAAAAATTAAGAAATTTCACAATGCTTACATGGTGTGAGCCTCCTGTGACAGGGAAAAACAACTCACTATCTCTTATTACAGTAACTTCAAAGAATAGCAAATTTAATATATACAATAATATTTGCTAAATAGAAAACATATTTGCTCTCTGGGGCAAGAGTCTGATCCATAACTGTATATTCACACTTGATGTGAGCATCTGAAACAAGCAGTTGGAAGCATCTTTCAATTCTAGCGCACATCTTTATAAGCCTGGCTAAGAACACTAAACCAAGCAACATATTTTGTGAACAAACAGTTCACTGGATGCAACTCCCATAAATCACTTGGATCAGTTGCCAACTTCTGCAGGTTCAGTCTAGACATTAGATACAGCTTCTTGATTAACATTACTGCAGCACTGGAACAGGTTACCCAGGAGTGTCATGGAATTTCCAGCCCTGAACGCTCTCAATATTTGGCTGGACAAAACCACAACTCAGCTGACCTAACATTGGCAACAGTCCTGCACTGAACACAAGCCTGGACTAGATGACCTACCCAGGTCCCTTCTAAAAAAAATCTTGATTTCACAAACTCATAAGAAACAAGAATTTGATGCAGAAACCTTACAGTTAATATACGTGAAATCTTCCAACAAGATATACTCTAGCTTTTAACTTCTGGCTTGGTAAACATCATAAGTACAAGACTCCCTCTCCATTAGTTTCTGAGCTTCCTGAGAGCACACAAGCCATGAAGATTATCTTTGACTATTGCAGCTAACTTTTATCCAAGCAGTAACCATCAAGCTCCAAAACATTGTTCACTACATTATTTATGGTGCGAGTCTCAGTAGTTTCAAGTGCGCTGGACATAATGTACATCTCTTAGGGGAAAATTAGTCAAGTGCACGCTATTTTGCCTGAAAGCAGCCTGTCTAGCACTTTCATATGGGCAGCTAACTTTCAAATGCTACTGAGTGGCAAAAAGCTTGAAAGCAGCTTTCCAAACCATCTTCAAAAACTCTTTAGCCTCTTTGAAACAGAGGTCGTGAATTCCTTTCAAACCTCAGCTTTGATTGCTCTAACCTCCACAATTAGGAGGTTAGAGGCTGCATATAGTAGAAAGCATTTTAAACCCAGAAACAGATTCTGTAATGTGCATGCACTCAGTTCCTTAAACGTGAAGAAATCCTGAATCTCGGTGATTGCAGTGAAGTACCAGCACATCTCAAATCATTTAATGTTTTTGAGTCTCTAAATTAAGCTTTACTTGGCCTACATTTAAGACTCAATTGTACTGAAAACAACATTCATTCAATCCAGAAATGTTTGTATCAATGCCATCATTCATGAAGGAAGTCATAAATGAAACAGAAGTAAACAATTCTAGGTTAATTACATAGAAGAAATCCACTCCCCCCCCTTTCTTTCTCAAGTCAGTTTCTACTGCTACAGCGTAGTTCCAACACGGGGAGCACCTTACATGTCAATGGGCACATCCAGAATGTCAGAGCTCTAGAAGAAATAAGTGGGGAAATGATGTAGTTATAACTGCCAGAAACTTGAAAGCCTCTCTCCACAAGCATTCTGAAGGCTAGACTACCCTTGCAGCCAGTGGCAAAGTTAAAATTTTCAGGAATTCAAACCTTATGAATATTACGTAGAGTGACATGAAGGTAAAAGACTTAGGGAATGAGAATGATACTGCAGTGTCACTTGTGTACCTATTTCCTCTTACACAAAAGCCCGCTGATGTGAAGTCAAAAGCATACAAGTCTGCAACATCCTCAGAGAGGCCAGAGTGACATTTTTAGTTTAACTTTTCCTCAAGGTCTTCTAGTTTCCAGCAGTTTAGATATCTTAGTTGACATGAAAAATACTGGAAGACCCTTCCAGTCCCAGCTTGCAATCCTGGAAAGATGAATTAGCATGTCAGCATTCAACGAATGCAAATTTAGACCAGGCTGGAATGAATTCCAGCATTCAAGGTTAGTTACACAAATACCTCAACTGTTACCCTGTCTCTCTTTCTTTGTCAAGAATGGCAAGACTACCAGAGAAGCAAGTCCTGGAGCATTTAGAAATTTATAGATTCAATACAAACAAACCCACCCCCAAAAAAATCAGCTAACACACTGAAAAGCAATTACTACAAGGAAATAACAGCTACTTACTTGGCAAGTATAGATAAGTTCTTGCCATCACTGAAAACTCAAAGGAATTTGAAGCTTAGGCCTATCAACCCAGGTTCTCCCACGGTTAAGACCTATATAATGCTTACATTTAAACTGGACTTGCATTGCTTTTGATCAACTTGAAGGGTTTCCCTCCACTTCAGGTAATTTGTTCTGTAGCAATCTAAATAGGGTTGATAAACATGGCAGCATTACTCGTTGCCTGATTTTAAATTATTGAGACAGGCAGGAAAGTAGCAAATGTCATGAGGAGCCCTAGAGTGCATTCATGCAACAAAATGTCACCTTTTCCCTTGCTGTAAACACTGTCTTTCCCTCATTAACAGAGCATCTACTTTGCTGAGATGTCTCCTTGCTTTGCAACACAACCATTACTAGCATCTTGTTCTGTACTTGCTTTCAAAAAAATTACTTTGAGTAAGCCTACTCTGAAGGCAGTGGCAAATTACAAAAGGTCATTAACAAAATTAACAAAACCTATACATGTCATGTTTTTTTGTTTTGTTAGGGTTTTTTTTTCTCCCCCCAAATGACTGTAAGGATAAAATTCTGCAGAGACCAGGAAGCACACAAATCAAACAGCCTGTTAGTTTAAGTGAACTTGGAATTGTAAGTTAAGTTATTTCTCAGTTAAATCTCAGTTCTTTAATACAAATTGGTCATCATACTTCTTCTGAGACAATTTTCTCAGTATTTCTCAAGAACCTGAGCATCCATGAAAGGTGTTTCAGAACTACATAGTATTTCTTGAGGTGAAAAGGCTAAACTTCATCCCACAGCCACAAAGCAGCTTCTCTGACAAAACTTTGTGACCTGAAACTTGAACTTTAGTTCCTTCCCTGACTGGAAAAGGAATGTAGTCCTCAGAGCCTGATTCTGACTTTCTTGAAAAACAGTATTAAGAATGAATACTATCTTTAAAGGCAATAGTTACACTATTAGAAAAAGGCCCCAGGAGAGGTCAGAAATAAGCACAAAATAAAGAGAAATTCAGATTGTAAAAATGCTACTAGATATACACATATATCTGCATATACATGAAATTGAACAGCTAGAAAAATCTGTGATAAGAAAAATGTCAGATGTGTGAAGTAATATTATAGTTACAATACACGATTAAGTTGTCTTAAAAATGTGATCTTGCATGATACACACCCAGACAAAAACACCTGAAAGAGCAACAAGATTTTTTTTATAATCTAAGGTTATCAGCTTTTGTGATTCAGCATGCAGGTGCCTCCCATTAGTCAAAACTGGTCTTCCATCTGTGCCTCATCATGAGTCTGCAATATTTGTTTTGATATCAACTTCACTACAATTATCTGTTTCACCTCACAGCAAGTCTACTGCAATCCAGTCAATGACAGGTTACAATTCGAATATTTGTTTTGCTGGTTTTGTGGGTTTTCCCGATTATTTTTTTTTATTTGTTGTTTTTTAAACAAGAGTTAGAAAAGTGAAAAGCCCAAAAATTCTACAGATACAGGAGACAGCAAGTCAGGAGAAAAGGCAGATTGTACCAGCCCCCCTCCCTCGCCCCCTTTTACTCATGCATTTATGAAGACTTAAAGCAGTATATCTGAAAGATGACTAAAAACAGGCAACTTTCTTTCTGCTTAAACTGTCTCTTACAATACTACTCCTTCACTAGACTAAAAGTTGAACCTATAAGCAATTCACACTTCTGACTCAAGCAGAGCAGTGACGCATTTTCTACAATAAAAGACCTAATAGGAAGAGGCAAGCTCACTCCTTTTGGGCAATTCAATTTTTATTGCTTTAAAATTCTGTTCATCTAGTTGCCTCTTACTTGACTTTCACACAGCTAAGGTTTGTGCCTTCATCACCCTCCACGTCAAGCTGCACTTGCAACTACCTTTGAGACAATCCAGCCATGATATCATTAGGTTAAAAAAAAACAAAACACCTTGACACTGGGATGTTGCTCACGCATTTCTGAAATGCAGGGTGGTGTTCTTCTTGCCTGATACTAATAGGGAGTTTCCATCACTTCACCACTTGGTATTAATCACAGGTGCATGAAAGCCTGCATTCAAATGGCAACTTTGCTCTTCACATTTTCTGCAAACTCAGATTGCTTGTAGGCACCAATTACAATATTCCCATTTTGAGACTCAGGAATACCACAAATAGGACATACAATGACCAATGTTTGATCATTTCCCTGACTATACTTTTTGTGCTATCGATCCTTCTTCCGCTGTCATTTGCTCCAGGGCTTTTACAGCACACTCCTGTTGACCTACTGAATATTCCAACCATTTTAAAAAAATGCCTCCAAGTCTGATGTCATGGAATTAACTGGGTTTTTTTACTACTTAATTTACTCAATGCAAATGCCTTTTGGCCATCTGGAAGCGCCTTTGAGAATTCTGTTGCTTTTCCATACACAAGACACACACTTGTATGGGCTTCTAGCTCTTCTGAAGACCACACCTCACAAGAATGCAGTGTATTCAGTAGCAAGGAAGCTTCTTCAAAAACTGCCATTTACACAAATAACAATAGCAGCTGCAGTTACAGTAACCATGTAAAGTTACAAGAGCTAACCATATATAGAATTAGATCATGAGTTCATCACAGGCAAGTCAGAAATAAGTTCTTGGGAAAATATTGCACAATGTCATGGGCACAGTAAAGGCAAAGAGAACTAATGCCTCATTCTAAAGCAGCTTGTCATTGCCACTTAATTTTGTCAGTCCTTGCCATGATTCAGGACATAGCCATGTTACGTACTGTATAGACACGGAATTACATAAATTCATCACAGCAGGAAACCTACAGTGAAGAGAGATTCTAGCTATTAAGAGGAACTTGGCAGTAGTGGTGGGGGTATATTCTCATTCAGTTTTGACTACAGGAACTCCAGAATTGTTATGATAAACCTTGGCTTAGATTTACTCACATGAAGTGTAAGTCACTTTACATGATCACACATACCACTTCCACCTGTACCGATCGACTGCAAGCTTATCAAATTAAAGCAACAGCAGCAAAGAGCCACTTTAACTTCTAATTAAATGACTACCAGGTGCAAACAAATGAAGAACCAGGCTTATTATCTCTAATCATATATTTCTTATTCAGTAATACTACAGAATTACACTTCCTCCTTTCTCTTGCAGGGATAAATCTTCAGCCAGCTCTTTTCACAGTTCAGTTTTTGAAGATGCTCACATCAGCAGATAACATAGTCTGTGAAAAATGGTTTCTTAGGTTAAAGTCGTCAACAAATCCTGTAAGAAATTAATTCCTTGATCCAGTTTAAGAGATTAAATGAACATAAATATGTGGAGTGTGAATATAGTTCTTCACAGGCCTAGGAGGAGGAGGATTTATTTTATAGAAAAAAAAAAAGGGAAAACAATCCCAACATTCACTAAATGCCCTTCTTGGGGACTAATTCGATAGCCACTGAAGTTAGTCCAGAATTGGTTTCATTCCCTAGAATAAGGGTATCACTTTAAAACGTTAATTCCTATATTCTTTCAACAACTGCGGAAAATACCAGGAGAATATTAAGTCACTTGGAAGCCATTTTAAATACAAAATTCAAGTGCTGCCTCATACAACCTAAAGATTAAACTCGCTTGTTATTCAAATGCTGCTATAATAAAAAAGCACCAATAGAAAAAATACTGTATTTTTCTACACCCCCTGTTTAATGTCTACAAGGTTATTTTTTATTGCAAGATGAAAGACTAATATGGAAGTTTTAGTTTAACTTTAGATGTACGTTGACAGGGACAAGAGACTAATCTGCCAACTGATTCTTCATCTACTTATAAGCATAATATTGCAAATTTAGTTATGATATTAATTAGTGCTCAGATTTTTTTTTTTATTATTTGCTCTTAAGATACATCTCTTCACACAATCTATGGGATTTACTGTTATTTAAAAAAAATCCTTTCTGACTCTGACAGACCATAGCAATAGAGCAACTGCCAGTTAGACAAATACAAGTCAAAATATGCATTTAACTGTAAATAAGAGTATAAGTACTTCTCACCAGTTTAATTATAATATACTGGAAGTGCCGAGTGATTGCTTTTCATGAAGAGGAACTGAAATGCTAATTAGCACTTTAACAAGTGTTTCAGTTTACACAAGCATTTACTGCTAATAAAAAAGTATTAATATAGCTCTCCCTTTGTACAGTTGCATTTAAATTTGCTGCTATATTGTCTTTATACATAGCTTGTTTCTTCTTGGAAAGCCAGTGTGGTGGTGTACTCATCAATAATTCTAGCTTCTTAGCTCTTGAATTTTAAAAAGTCAGTAAAATGATGATTCATGCAATAGAGCTTAACTACTTTTATTCCTACTATCTCCAGAGTTAAGATTTCCGGTTTGGTATGCTTTCTTGTCTGATTTATTGATTTACATATCATCAGTTCAATAAGCACCTGACCTTTTTGAGGTCAAGCACATTCATGTTCATAGCTGTCAAAATAAATGCAGATTCTGTGAAGTTCTTTGTATGACCACCTCCATAGCTTGCTTCCTTACACCTTGCTCATGGACTGGCTTACCCACAGAAAATTCCACATGAATTACCTTGATTGATATCCTGTTCAAAATTTCTCATTTTAGTTTCTCATTTCTACTTTTTCCCTTCCTCCTGCTCAGCTCCGTAGGTCACTATATATTAACCTTGCATTTGATATGCACAGAAGCCATGTGCAAAACACACATCACTTTTCAGACAGGTGCAGAGAAAACAATACAGTTACACCCCAAATTAATAATCTGCAATCAGTATGGCAGATAGCTTTGAACTAGCTGTTAGCAACACAGAGCGCAGCGTGGCTTCCAAAGCCTGCTCAGGTAGCACATGCTAGCTTGCCAAGGTAGTGTTGTGACAGAACTGGGCTGCTATTGATCTTCCACCTCCAATGTGCTGAGCAGTGATGCATCCCCATTGTGATTCCAGCCAGCCAGGACCATAGAATCATTATGGTTGGGAGATACCTTTAAAATCATCAAGTCCAACTGTTAACCCTGCACTGCCAAGTCCACCATTAAACCATGTCCCTCAGCACCACATCCACCAATCTTTCAAATATCTCCAGGGATGGTGACTCAACCACTTCCCTGAGCAGCCTGTTCCAATGGTTGATAACTCCTTCGGCGAAGAAATTATTCCTAATATCCATCCTAAACCTCCCCTGGTGCAACTTGAGGCCATGTCCTCTTGTCCTATGGCTTGTCACTTGGGAGAAGAGACCGACCCCCACCTCGCTACAACCTCCTTTCAGGTAGTTGTAGAGAGTGATAAGGTCTCCCCTCAGCCTCCTTTTCTCCAAACTAAACAACCCCTGTTCCCTCAGCCATCCCTCATAAGACTTGTTCTCTCGACCCCCTCACCAGCTTTGTTGTACTTCTCTGGACACGCTCCAGCTGTCCTCTGAACAGCTCTATGAGTTCAGGTACTTGCAAAGTAATCCATACAAGGTCAAGGACTACTACTACTTCAGCTCCAGTTTAGACTACCAAAATAAACCTATGTTGCTCTAAGACTTTTCAAATCCTACCTATAGAGATCTCCCTTGATTTATTTGGAGGCACTGGTAGGATTGCACATATGAAACTTGTTCTGTAAAGTCTGTTCTTGTTTCCAATTCATTTCTCATACAGAGGTGCCAATTCACAACTGACAACCCATACACACTTTAATACTCACCTGTCTTCAGTCTTAATCCTAAAAGCAAATCACATACAGTAACCCTTCAGCTCAAAAGCTGTCTCATTTAAGATCACAGGTTTCCCTACCGACAGGAGTATCCTCTATTAATCTTCTGGTGGCTTCAGGACATTTAAAGAAAATACCTGCAAACCTGTCAGACATCACCTGCTGAGATTGACTCCCTGCCACAGACAGAGGCAGCTTTAAGTACATGGCTTTAAGACTCAGGATCTGCTCCCCCTATAGGTAGTGGACTGTCATGTATAGCATGAAGATGGTTATTTCATTCATAATACATCCTTGACCAAAACCAGCACATCTCCCAAGAGGAGAAAAAATGAAATGGCATGCTTAAAGTTTTACTCAACGTCTCTTGCAAGTGCTTAGAAAATAAAAAGAGTAAGCTTTAGAGACCCAACCAATTTCAATTTGACAAAGGAGAGCCGTCTCAGAAAATATAAGTCCCTTCAGGTTTCAAGAAAGTCAGCAGAAAAGTAAAAATCTAATTACCTGCTCACCCGTCTTCATTTCCCATCCCATTTCCCCTTCCAAACAAACAAAAAAAAAAAGCAGCCCTTTTTTGGGGGTCTTGATAGACAATCAACAAGCACAAGCTTTGAAACAGTTGTTGCATACACTGTCTTTTGGCTAGGCAACAGATCAAATGGGATGAGCACAGAAAGCATGGAGACTACCAGAAATGCACCAAGAAAAAGAGAGCACGGAAAGCACAGGACTTGCAGATTGAACTGTGGGATTAAAGGATCTTGTAGCTGCTCTAGAAGCCAGTAGAAAGAACTGTATGCAGGAGGAAGATGCAGAGAACTCTGAGAGCTGTGGTGAGGGTCCCCCCACCAAATACAAGGTTGGCAGAGAACTTGAGGCTTAGGCTTTGGTAGTTCCACTTTGAGGGACTTTCGTAGACTACCTCTTCACAAGAGCATAGGAAGAACCTTTAATTATGTTGGAAGGCAATTCAGCTAGAACCATCAGGAAAGAGCACACATCTCTATAAAGTATTCACAATTCCATTTTCCCTTACCAATGACAGAAAATATTTGTAACACAAACTCTGGATTTGCAGCCCAGGACATTGCACTGAAAAATCACAAGGACAAAAGCATTTACATTTTAACACATTAGCAAAATCACAGAATCTCCTAGATTGAAAAAAAAAAA
>VUYV01000009.1:3239136-3260316 GCA_008711295.1 Anarhynchus alexandrinus | reverse complement strand
TTCCACCCAGCTTGGTGTCATCTGCAAATTTACTGAGGGTGCACTCGATCCCCTCATCCAGATCATTGATAAAGATGTTAAACAGGACTGTCCCCAGCACTGAGCCGTGGGGGACACCACTCAATGACTGGCCACCAACTGGAATTAACTCCATTCACCATCACTCTCTGGGCCCAGCCTTCCAGCCAGTTTTTTACCCAGCAAAATGGGATGTATGCCCATCCAAGCCACAAGCAGCCAGTTTCTCCAGGAGAATGCTGTGGGAAACAGTGTCAAAGGCTTTACTAGAGTCCAGACAGACAACATTCACAGCTTTTCCCTCATCCACTGAGCGGGTGACCATGTTGTAGAAGGAGATCAGGTTAGTCAAGCAGGACCTGCCTTTCATAAGCCCACATTGACTAGGCCAGATCATCCAGTTGTCCTGCGCATACTGCATGATGGTACTCAGGAGGATCTGCTCCATCAGCTTCCCCAGCACAGAAGTGAAACTGACAAGCATGTAGTTTCCCAGATCCTCCTTCCAGCCCTTCTTGTAGATGGGTGTCACATTAGCTAGTTTCCAAACTGCTGGGACCTCCCCAGTCAGCCAGGACTGTTGGAAATGATGGAAAGTGGCTTGGTGAGCACCTCCGCCAGCTCTCAGAACTCTTGGGTGGATTCCACCCAGTCCCATAGACTTATGTATGTCTATGTGCTGCAGCAAGTCACTGACCATTTCTTCCTGGATTGCGGGGGGATGATGCTGCTCCCAGTCTCTATCTTCTAGCTCAGGGGGTCAGATCCTCAGAGTGCAACTGGTCCTATTACTAAAGACTGAGGCAAACAAGGCATTAAGCATCTCAGCCTTTTCCTCATCCTTAGTCACCATGTTTCCCTCTGCATCTAATAAAGGATGAATGCTCTCCCTGGCCCTTCTTTTGCTGCTAATGTATCTATAGAAAGACTTCTTGTTGACCTTTACAGCAGAAGTCAGATCAATTTCTAGCTGGGCTTTGGACTTTCTAATTTTCTCCCTGCATAGCCTCACCTCTGTAGTCATTGTGTGTGGCCTGCCCTTTCTTCCAGAGGCCATAGACTCTCCTTTTTTCCCTGAGCTGCAGCCAAAGCTCTCTGTTCAGCCAGGCCGGTCTTCTTTGCCGCCAGCATGACTTACGGCACATGGGGACAGCCTGCTCCTGTGCCTTTAAGACTTCCTTCTTAAACAGTGCCCAGCCTTCCTGGACTCCTACACCCTTCAGGATGGCCTCCCAAGGGACTCTGTCAATCAGTCTCCTAAACAGGTCAAAGTCTGCCCCAGTTCTGCTGCCCCCCTCCCTTCTCCAACAATGGAGAACTCAATCATTTCATGATTGCTGTGCCCTAGTTGATCTCCCACCATCACATCACCCACCAGTCCTTCTCCGTTCACAAAGAGCAGATCCAGCAGGGCACCCTCCCTGGCAGGTTCACTCACCAGCTGAGTAAGGAAGTTGTCCTCAACACACCCTAGGAACCTCCAGGACTGTTTGTTGTATTAAGAGGCAAAGTAGTTTTGGCAGAAAATAAACCCCCTTGCGTTCTAACACTCCTCACCGAGGTGGGAGGCTAGGTGCGGCTAGGTTTAAATTCTGAGTGATGCCCAATTCGCCACTATCAGCCCAGTCACATTTAATATATTAAACTTTTAGGATTCCGGATACACTAATAGTGGACTGCACCTTCAGTCCAGTCATGCTCATGAACTAGCATGGCCACTCTTTGGTCACATTCAATGAGAAACTGAAATGACTAGCTACTCAAACAGTGTCCAGGCAACCCCCTGGATGGGCCTTCCTCTATGTCCTCATTCACCTGCCCCTCAAGTTCCAGAACCTCATACCTGTTGTGTACAGGCAACTGGGAAGGCGAGGGAGGCTGGGGAGGGTGTCACCTGCCTCCCCGAGCAGGGACCTGTTTCCATTCCTCCCATTTCCATTCCTGATGGCAGGAGGGGAGGGGATCCTCTGCCACTTGTGGAATCTCAGTCTGCTCCCTCGGCCTCAGGCTGTGGCTCCACCAACCCATCTCTCTCACACTCCCCGATAGTCCTTAACCTTTCCACCTCCTCTTTCAGTCCCGCCACCATGCTGAGCAGGCCGTTCCCCTGCTCACAGCGCACACAGGCATTGCCTTTGCTGCCCTCCAGTCCGAGGGACGGGCTCAGGCACTCCCTGCAGCCAGAGACCTGCAGGTTTGGGTCGCAACACTCCTAGAAACAGCTTTGGGCCGAGCGGTAACCACAGTCGGGTCCTCCTCCGGGAGGGCAGTGACTACTGGTTTGCCTCTGGAAACACGAGGGGGACCAGTTACTACCAACCGCTCTTACCTGTCGGGCCGGCGGCGCTCTCAGCCCCCGCCGCAGCCGCCCGTGTGCCGCTGCAGCTCCGCGAGGTGCCCCCTGAGCGCTCCCGGGTGACAAACACCCACCTCTCCCTTTCGCAGCCCATTTATAACTGCCGCGCGGTGTGGCTCCGCCCCCCGCCGCGTCACAGCCCCGCCCACGCGCTGCCGGTTCCGGCGCAGGCCGGGCCCCTCCTCCCGCCTTCCGGAAACTTCGAGAAGCCGCGAGAAGCGCCGTCTGTCACCGCCGCGATTCCCTTCCCCAGGGCGGGCTTCCCCGCCGTGGAGCTGCTCCCCTCGGCGTGCTCGCAGCTCCTTTAGAGCTCTCCGCTCAAGTACTGGAGCGCAGTTTGCGCGGAAGCCCAAGAGGACACCTGAGGACGAGGGCCCAGCGGAGTCGCAGGGCCACCTCGGGTGCGGGATACCTCCTCACAAACTTCTTTCAGCAGTTTGGCATAAAAATCTGAGTAGAACTTGAACATAATCTACAGGTTATTGATGCGAGTCCACTGTAACTTGTTCATTTCACTGTTAATTTAAACATCAAAGTGCTCACATACCCAATAAAATGTCCATTTATCCGCCCAGAAGTGCTGCCTTACTAAAATTCTAAGAATATCTGTTAAACTGTTAAAAAAAAAATTGTAAGTTTCCACCACTGAACTTGGCACACCACCAGCTGCACAAAGTCAAGATTTTAATTGCTAAAAGTGCACAGGCCGCTGCTCTACCCCAGCTAGCCCCCCCCCAAAAAAAGAAAAAAAAAATCATCTTTTTGAAGACAAGGACTAGGTTCACCCTCAGGTAATTCACTGTTTAGCAAACAAGGTAGTAGTACATTGGAGGGAGCACAATTATACCCATCAGCGCTATGGTTACGCCAGATTTATTTGCATGTTTGTATCAAAACCAATACAGCCCTTAAATTTTCATGCCTATTTGCTCATGATGAGGGCCCGTTTTCTCCCTAGCTACACCACATTTCCTAGGCTACCATCTGGCCCTGTAAAAGCAGCCTCGCAGAGACAGAAATAAAGCAAACTTTCATCGCTTAGGCCCATAGCGAGAATAAAAGTTAAAACTGCTTATTCTACTACTGCAGCTATTTTTAAAAGTCCTTATCCCAACATGTACATTATTTATCATTTATATGATACCCAACAGGCTAAAATGAGATTTTACTCTGTATTAGGTGATTGCATCTTGTGCAAAACGCTTGCTAGCTACCGAAAAGCATTTGCTATTCTGTTCCAAATACCTGACTCAGTAACTGACATTGGGAGCATTTGTTTGGCATGCATATGTAGATATGTGAAAAATCTGTGTTCAAAATAAGACAGACTATGATGAAAGGTCAAGTTTGACAGGCTGGAAAAAAGCCTTAAGGCTCCTCTTCAAATCAAGTTTGAATTTTCTTCAAAGGTCAATGTCACTGTGACCTATTTCAAATTTTCTTCATTAGTACGCCTGCGGAATGCTTTGAAATATTATTGCTCTAAGCGTTTGGGGAAAACCTTAAAACTGATAAAAATTTATCATTGCATGACCAGCCTCCATAACATGTCAGTTCCTGCGATTAGAGAGGCTTCTCTATATTATACATCTTTGCATGAAAATTTAGAAACAGTTTCACTCTTTGAGTGTTCCAAAAAACACTCAGTCAATACGATCACAGTCTAATGAATATTCCCCCAAGTATAATGTAAATCTTTTTCACATAGCATTCCAAGTAACCCGATTTTTTTTTGTTTTGGGATAACCCAATGATTTTTCTACTCCTAGTGCATACCAGTCAATGGTCATTGGAGCACTCACATGAGAGAAATTAAGATGATACTTATTTGTGACTTTTTGCCCAGGAGGATTCCTCAAGCATCCTGCAAAGATGACATATCCTGTCTGTTCTAGTCTGATCTGACTACTGCATCAACTGGCATCACAGACAAGATCCATAACTATCAACTAAAGGTACTAAACAAGGCATTTCCTAAGAATAATGAGATTTGTAGGTATGGAAGACTTTTTTAGTTTTACTCAAATTTGTGTCAGTTTAGGAAGAACTATACAAACTGTATGAAGTTAATTTCTCATTTCATTTCTCTGCAGTAGGTAACTGCAGAGTTCAATTTAGATCTTGGGATCCTGCCTGAGTCTTCAAACTATTTTTATTTCAGTTAATCCACACTGCATTAAAAGTACTCCAGATCCATTGATTCCCTTGAAATGCTTTTCAGTAAAGACAGGAAGAGGTGGAAATATATAGTGCGCATGCACGAAGCAAAGAAATCCTGCCCCAGAAACAGGTTAAACAGAGATCAGGTCTAACATTTTCCCCTTGCACAAATCCTATTTAGGAAGAGATCTAGACCAGGCAGAGTTCCTATCCAGTTACATATCTTAGAAGTACAATAAGTCACAGGAGTAGCTACAGCAAGGTACGAGTTAGAGAGCTTTCACTTCATCAGCCTTAATAAATAAATCTAAATAAGGTAGCTACGTACATTTGTCTACACCAGCCTGAAAAGCTCAACAAAAATACTTGTATGGCAGGCGTCTCCAGACAGGCCTAGCATTGTCTACTTTCTTCTGAAGTTAAAACAAAAAAAAATACAATTCAGGTTTTCTTGAAGAAAATCAGGGGGGGCGGGAGCCAGGGACAACACACACACGACACACATCATGATCTACTGTTATCTTTTTGTATTAATTACCTCCCAAAAGTGTACAGTTTCCCTGAAAATTCACAGATAAGAGTTCTTTACTATTAAGACCAATATACATCATGACTACATACCTTAATATAAGAAACTAAAGGTCATGATAACCATATTCCCTGATGTACTGAGTATGGTTCACCCCTTTTCTTAGAAAGGATGTTCATGCTATTTATACCATAAGAAGCTTTCATAAGTGGCATTTGAGTGCTTTGCAGCTTCAGGGAAAGAGATGCACAAAGGTTGAGATAAACATTTGTTTTATTGGTAACTTCGCAAAATGCAATTTAATGCAAGAGAGCTTTTAGCATAATCTAACCATTATAGAGAGGGTGACATCTAAGCAATGGCACCTCTCCCCCTCTCATTGGGAAATTAATTGTTCCACCTTCCACTCAAGTTCATCCAGAGCATTTGAGGACAGCACTTCTTTGCATCAGCACCTGGCTAATTTCAAGGCACTTCATAACATTAAACATCCTGTTACAGCAAGAGCGTATGTCAGACACCTGAAAGCCGTAACAGCAAGAAAGCCAAGCACTCCTCGACTCCAACACCCATAGGGCCACACAAAGCTATTTTGCAGATATAGAAGGGACATGGGAAAGGGATGGGCATTCAGAGGCAACGTAAGTAACTAAGGGCTGGTTTGCTAGAGCTAGAAGTTCTGCTTGCAACTCCTGGAATTCATAATTGCTACCATGCATACTAGTGTTTCCATCATACTTACATGGACAACTTTCAGGCTTTGCTAAGCCCCCAATTCTCCTTCCATCAAGGAGAAGTTTAAAGAGATTTCTCTGCACAGATTTTGAACAACTGGTTCATCCAAGCCCACAGTTACCTCACAGAGAAGTATATACAGAGGCCTTTCTTCAAGAAGTTGCTGCAAATCCCTGTTGCAAAACTTAAATCACTAGCACTGCTCACTCATCCAGAGCCCAGGTATAAGCTTCAGTCAGATGCATGGCTGAGCAAACAGGACAAGAACAGCACCCTCACTAGAAAAGGACTTACTGTGCCTGCTTCGGAGGAAAACTAGACTTCATTACAAAGTAAAACATGCTGAATTAAGAGAATAGCCAGAGAGAAGTACACAACATTTTCATTTCTATAGCCAGGTGGGGATAATTAGCTGGTCAGCACACCTCAGTGGTTATTGACTGGCTTAGAAACCAAGCAAGTCTTCCTCTCCTCTCCCCTCTCCTTCACCTTTTCCTCCTGTTGAAGGATCTGGTTTCTCTCCTGCCACATGCAAAGAGGCTGTGAGCATACCACAGAGCCAAATTCACTTACACACAAACCTTTCTTGCAGGAAGGAGGAATGACATCCAAGGTCATCTCACCATGCTAGTAGCAAAGCAACATTCACAGGTGTGCATACAGAGGAGGAGAAGATTGTCCAATACCCCACAATTTTCAGATATTCCCAATCATTAAAGAAGAGTATTATGCGCATTAGCAAAAAGCATCTCCACAGGAGAGCCTGTTCAAATGACTACAGTATCAGGGTTCCAGCTGTTGGAAGGAAAAAAAAACAACAAGCAAACAAACCAAAAAAAAAACCAACCCACAACCCAAAACACAGATCTTTCTCAGACTCAATTGCACACTTTTGCATAGACTCCTCTTTCTGAATCAGAGCAATACCTCTTGCACTGCCACTTAACAAAGGTATCAGATATGCAATTGTGTGACCCTTCTTACTAATAATAACCGCTTTACAAAGCCTACAACACAGGAAAGCACTTCCTCAGCCTTTGCATATTCCCCTTTTAGGACAGCTTTGCAATATTCCTGTAGAAGAAAAGCATTGTGGACAGAACTCATTTAAAGTGGGAAATCACAAAAACTTTACCCAGGAACCCCTTTATAAGCCTTCCCTCTGTCCTCCTTCCTCTTTTATTTCCATGGAAATCTCCTCATCACAAGCCAGTAGATCACACCTACTTTATCACAGATAAGCTCCATCTTCTTTTCTCATGTAGCTGCACACTTAATCACATTTCTCCCCAACTTCTCTTAATGGAGTCATGTGTTCCCTCTCAATTTATATAAAGGGGCAGAACCTCTTCTATGTCCAGGACTAAAAATCCAAATATGCTGAAGCACACTACAACACAAATACACCCACACCTTCAGGATCCCCCTGTCCTTTTAATTAAATTTCTAACCCTACCTCCTAGAGCTTTTCTCAATGAGAAACCAACAGCCCCTCCCTAGAAACTCTTGCCTGATTCTTTTTCTTCCCTAGGTCCTGGAAAAGTGAACTCCTACTTACCCTTTTCTCCTTCAATGTCCAGGTAACAAGCAGACAGAAATTTATGTCCCACTGGATTTCCCTTCAAAAAAAACCAGAGCCAGCAAACCAATCTTCCAGTTACCTTCACTATTGCAGGAGCAACAAAGAGCACATGACAATCCCCAGGAAGCCATGCAAACATTAGCGTGCCTTTCTTCTCCTCATTTCTAGGTGCGGGTGCCACCTGGACTGCCCACCTCCTCAGGCCAGATAGGGAACACCTGCTCCATGGGGCAGCCAGGAGGCCTGACTCTGTTTTTCTTTATATTCAATGAGTCCAGAGCAGCTTCAGTTGGTTTTCATAGCTTAAGAAGAGCTATAGTGTCAGTAACTTTGCTAATTCTCATGAGACCCTGCCAGATTTCCATAGGTATTTCACTTAGAGAAAGCTAATGGCATTGCTTTTTAAAAAATGCTTGTATTGAGTAACGATCTTTTATGAAGCAGCAGCTTGGGGGTTTTTTTTAGCTGTTCTTAAATGATCTATGAAAACTGTAGTTCTGTGCAATCTGGAACACATTTTCTTTAATCAAATAGTATCTTGCATTCTTTTTGCAGAAAAAAAAATGTCCTAATTATCTCTTCTGGACCTAATAAAAACAGGGCAGTTATTCTGTGACATTTCCATGTGCCAGGAATTGCTCAATACTCATCTTCTACTGGTTTAGACCTTTCGCAGATCCTGAAAAGTCAACAATTGCCTTATATTTTATGAATCTTGAGATACTGGAAAGGAATTGACTGAAGAAGTCTTACCTACCAAAACTTGATGTGCTAGCACCAGGGCAAGTTAATCCCAACCAAGACTAATCTTCTAAAACAGATGGCATGAGCCAGATTTAACTGTAGTTGGACCTGTACATTATAGTTTCAGCTGAATTATTACTTTGTAGTCTCTCTCTTTACCCAAAGCAAGGCACTTAAAGGGTCACTTTCCACTTTGTGCCCCTGTCAAAAAAAAAAAGCTGAAACAGCATGAGAATAACAGGCTTATGTCTAAAAAAAGGCATAATGCTCTTGTGTATGTTTTTTTTAGTTCTCCTTGATTTACAAATACACAATCCTTATGCAGCCTAGTCTAAAAAAAAAAACAAACCAAACCAAACCAAAACAAAAAACCACCCCAAAACATACACACAAAAAAAAGCAGCCCTGGCTTCCTTCCTCTTACCCAAAGGAGAAGGGAAGCAGCTTATTCAGTGAACTCAGCCCAAAGAGTGTCTCCTGCTGTTTTTGCACCAGCCGCAGTTTGCCACAGGGACCGGTGGGGCTGCTGCGGCAGGTGGCAAGCCTTTGCCTCTTGCCAGTAGTCACTTGCAGCATCCCATCCACAACCCAGCCGCACAAACCAGCTCTTTGTGTCAGGCAACAGCTGTTCCCCCACTCCCAGCGGTGAGAGCAAAACACAGCCCACGAGGGATCCTAAAACCCAAATCTGTCCCATGCAGCTGACAAAATAGGACCGCCCTACAGCTAGGAAATGAACACATTCCTTATCTAAGTGCTGGATCTCTTTTCATTAGATACCATACATTTGGGATTGTTGGGAAATGTTGCTTCTTCACTTTCTTGAGAGAAGCCTAGTTACCATATGTGCATTGAAGTTATCTTATTGCCAGCAGCTGAAAAAGTGTGGGTGCCAGTGTGTGAATACCAAATAATAAAGGAATCCCCAGGAGACGTCTGATTCAATTTCCTCTGTAGTACAAGACAAACATGAAAATTCATTGTCTTGATTAGCTTTAGTGCAGGGAAACATCTTTCACAGCCGATTGTAAATCTTCTGAATGATCTCATTTAGCTTTTAACCTTCCTCTCTTTTTCATCCCTGCACAGATTATTTCAGCCCAGACATTCATTTATTTAAATAGCCTAAGACATGCATATGTTGTCTCCAGTCAGAACAAGAGGCCTCTGAAGTGCACAAATAAGACTAAGAACATTATAAACATCCTTCAGAGTTTCTTAGTACAAACGTATACTGCAGATCTTATTCCTAGAAATAAGAAAACTAGGAGGAGCATCCCCACCACAGATAAAATACAGCTACTTTCCTCAAAACTGCTAGTGTTAAGACCAGGGAATGGGGAAATAGTTTAAAAACTGGAGACTGCACCCTGTGTTTTGAATCACCCTTCTAAGGACCTCCACAATGACATGAAAGCCAGTAATGTGCAAAAGCACGATGCCAGTCTAGGTCACAGAAACAGGGGATAAGTGTTGTGATCCAATGCGACACTGGCAGCACGCTCACACAGCTGCGTTGTTCTTACAGTCACTGCATCTGGTTTATCTGTGCCAATTCCTCTGCCCTTCCCTTGTTTCATCTGTGATGTTTCTGTTACCGTTACCGAAGGAATTCTTCAAATGTCAAGAACTGTTATGGCCAAGAGAGAAATCACTGTCTAACATGTTTTTTTCCAGAATTTTATTAATGCAAATGATGATGGAAATTACTGATCTGCTTTCAAAAGGCATATGGGAGATTAAATCACAAACAGAGCATCATATCTCAATCTGGTTTCTATCAGTATTCTTCCTCATAGGTCAGAAAATCTAAAATCAAAGCTGTTACACGCTTCAATAGGCAAAATATAAGGAATCAAAATCTCACAAGATATAGTCCTACCTCAGATACTCTTTGGCCTTAATTATGTTTTAGAAACTTCAGTTAGCTACAAATTTTACAGAATCTCCATGAAATAAGTAAACATCATCTTCTCAAGGGGAAAAATGTACAAAAACATTGGGGTGGGTTTTTTTCAACCATCTCTTCCTAATATAAATAGGAGGCAACCAAGATCAGCAGGAATATTTGGTTGTGTGTTTTTCATTCAGGCACATACCCACAAGACCATAGAAGAATTATGAAAATTATTGCCTGCCTTCAAAGAGAATTTAAAGACAGAAAGATTCAGGACATCTCAGTTTAATTCTTCAAATTCAGATCTAATCTAAACTAGCAACCTAGGTTTCCTCCGGAGTCTGCAGGGAGAGATGCGCATGTTTAACCAGCTATTCGAGTCATACATCCTAAAGCCTCAGGATGCAATGAAGAGCCTGTGGAGATGTTTGATGAATGATGACAGCCCAAATGATTGGTTTGTGTTAGATACCTGACTCTTAGAAAACTAACCTACGAAAATCCTACCTGAACTCTTTATGTTAGATTTTCCATACTACCTACCCAGAGAGGAGAAATAATTAACAAACAAACAGTTGTTATCACCAATATATTGTCAGCGTGTCATCAAAGAGGGGCATATTTGGACAGTTTTGATAGCTGTCTGGCATGCAGATGCCATCCTGACATCCATTACAACTGCTCAGAGTGGCCATCACACAACACACAATATGATGTGTTTTCTGACAACTTTAATTGCATTAAAAATAGTGAATAGGTAACAACACAAGAGCACATAAATCAGTTTTTAATAATGTTTGGTATGCTTGTTCTTATGAGTGCATCGAGCACCTATCCCTGTCCAGAACTTCCAGTGAGAACCAGACGAACATTTCTCCCCAAAACCAAGGGAGAATAGAACAAACCTTCCAATCCTGATTTCAGCAGAGACTGGGAATGGCAGTAAAGGTAAAGTAGTGCCCAGTCTTCTTCAAAACTAACTTAATTTCCTACGCATTTTGTCTTTTCCAGTTATTTTATTATCAGACCAATAATACAGAATACCAACAGTGTGGAGACAGCCTGAGGATACATCTCTAGATATCCACCAACCATCATACACGCGTGTCGATGCCAGACACACATCTGGTCAGCCTGCATCAGCGGACAAGTCTGGAGGGAGCTGAGTGAAGGCTGCCACCTCTTGGTGAATTCAGTAGCACAAAAATTGGCTTATCTGCTGGAAAACGACACGCCATATGTATTGAGTTCACATTCATTCATTTGAAAGTATGCAGTCAGTAACAGATCCTTTATGTCATACCACTGTATGTTTTACTGTATGTCGGTGTCATAAAAAAAAAAATACCTAAAATTATACAGAATCTGCCACAAAGGCCCAGATTGCAGAATTTCCAAAAGAAATGAGCTTCATGAGTTTCCATTCAGAAATATACCTAGACTGTCACCAGTTGAGATGATGTCTTATATTGTAACCAGATGATACACAGTGAATAACATTAAAACACCACCATAAATTTTGTATATGAAGCGTGTCAAGTAGATCAGATAAAGGGAGTATTACAGACTTAACCAATCTCTAATGTGAAGTCATTGGTTATTTGCCCTTCATTTTGCTCTACTACAAAACTTTAATAGATGACAAGTTATATAGCATGCTTATATAGCATGCTTAGCACATACTGATACGTTAACACTTTTTTCCCCCAACTTAAATGTAAGATTGCTTTGTAAGAAGTTGTAAATTTCTATTTATTTTCTTCTGGTTCAATGCCACAGTTTGAGTGCTCCGGCTTTTCTTCTTCCTTGGCAACAGTTCTGGAGCTTTCCTAAAAGTTTTGTAACAGTGATAAAATACCCAAAGTGGCAATAGCAGCACTGCAGGAGTTGCTGCTGTTGCTGTTTCTGTCTAAGACCTTTCTATTGAATTAAATCTAATGATGACTCTGCAATGTCTCAATAAATATCAGCATGCATTTGAAATAACATTTGTCTTGTATTTTACATATATTACCTTGATTCAGCTTGTCCTCATGCCTTACATAGGACAGCAATCGGACAGTGATCTTATCCACGTATTTTTCTTCGGGTAAAGTCCTATGAGATAAATACAAAGTCAGTGCATTCCAATGCCATTTAACTTTGTTTCTGTTGCATTTCTCCTTGACGAAGAACTGACACATTTATTCTGGCCAATATTAAGAAGATCAAATTAAAACGAGAAGACCAAATTAAAATGAAACTTCTATTTCAGTATGAAGCAAGTGCACAATGCATTTATTAGCATGCAAATACAATTACCACAATGATGCTACTTTTACTGACACTCCATATCCTATCTTAAGAAGCCTGAAACAAAAGTACCTTCTCCTGACTGGACAAAACCCATCCCAGGAAACACCAAAGAGGCCGGTTTGCCCATCTGCACTACTTACCCTGGTTTTGGGGTGTTGGGGCAGGGGGGAGGAACAAGGCTTGGTCCAGTTTGGGGAGGAGAAAGAGATGAGGTACTTTAAGACTTTGAACCAACATCCACTGAAATTAATGTGTTAACCTTCTCTGAAAAGAAGGTCCCACAGATTGTCTTCAGAAGAGCCATGGTTAAGAGGGCACTCACTTCCGGGTTTGTCTTTAATTCCCTTTCAGGTAACCCTAACGGCCCCGTCCGTGTAGAGGTCACTGCAGCTGGGATTTGGGTCAAGACAGAAATGGTGGGGGGATAAATGCTCAGAGAAGTGCCTGTACTACACAACACTGTATTCATTGTTCTGCTGGGATCAGCACTGCTGAAAGTTTCTGAAGCAAAATTTAAAAAATTACCCATTATATCTGTTAAAGCCAGCTGTAGCGACAAAAAACTTAACGCCAGGCTTCTGCAATGTTGACAGGTCTTTTTATAGGCCTACAGAATGTGTTAAAGAAAGTTTTATCAAAATAATTGCTTTGAAAAAGGCACGCTTTGACATCACTCATTGGCTCCGAGTTCATAGCTCACTATGTCACATTAGGCAGTATATTCCAGTTCTCTTCAGTTTCGAATAAGTGCCACCAGATATTTTTGGAATAAAGAAAAATGTTTTAGTATCAAAGAAGTATTTAAGCCTTTAATGGGGTGGATTACAAGTTCTATCTCAGAAGAGGTGTACAGACAGATACAAATATTGTTGCTAAACTGACATTGAAGAATTACTCCCACCATAGGCATGTCCCACAGAATAGGAAATGAATTAATCTGCTCACAGTGCAAATAATTTTGCTTTTTACTACAGGCCTCATTTAAGCAGCACAGTAAGTTCTGGAGCTAATTTTTCACAGAAGGTCTGCACAGTATGATTTAGCTTAACAATATCTAACTTGCCAATGATTTTTTTTCTATCTATCTTCTGCAGAGCTTTCTGACTTCTAAACAAAATCCTCACTCAAAATTGCATTTGGAATACAGAATCACAAAAGAAACGAGTGTCAACGTGAAGAGTTTGATTTTATAACAGCAAAGAGATGCCTAGGAGAATGAAGCATTCTTGTAGTCTCTTAAATTCTGCTTTCTGGTCTTTTGAGTATGAATTACTTCTGCAGACTTAATATCTCCCTAGCAGGCATTTTCATATTATTTACAGATGACTTGGTCTGGCCTGCTACATGCAGAGCTTACTCCAGTGTACGCTCGAGAAACGCACTCTCGTTAGTCTCGGCATTATACGCTCTTCCCCATAACTGGCCTCTGAGCATTACCTATATCGCAACTCCATATTCTTGTGCGCCTAGCAGAGCACACCGCGTTACCACGTACTAGACTTGGAGTCAGCCAAGCACACAATGAAAAATATGACACCTAGTATAAAAACTAAGTTGAGATCAAGCCAGATTGTTTTTCACCTAGCATTTGGCCTCCATTGTATTTGTGACTTGCTTTCTGGCTACTAAATAAACCTTTTCCATCCTGTTCTGTAACCTCATAACAGGGCTGACATGCTTCTCATAAAAAGCTTGAATATTTTTTTTCTCTCGCAGGAGGGCCACAACAGCCCTGTAAGTATCTGCTCTAAACAGATTGATATATTAGGGGCAATTTGAAAGAGTGGCAACCAGGGCATGTGTGTAGTTTTAGTCCAATCACCTTCTTCAAAAACTTGCTCCGATGCATGGACCTGTTCCATCTGGAACCGGTTGATTTGAGTTTGGGAGGAACGGATTGCTTCTGTGGGGTCAGCAGGTTCCTGGGTGGAAATGAGGGTGTTGGGGGATTTGGCAGGAGGAACTACTTTTATCTTTGGAGCAAAATGAGTTTTCAGTGTAGAGATATAAGAAGTAAATATATCACTCATATCTGAACAGGTGTTTAAAATCTTATCCTTCCAGCCATGTAGTAAAGTAGCTATGCTATTATGTCAGGCTGTGCTCCCGCAGCAGAATCGCATCTACAGACGGTAATTCTGAAACATCGCTATCTCTATTTTAAAATAATCTAACACAGAATCAGAGCAGGAGCTATAGATGTTGTCACCAACAATTTGTGGTGTCTAGGTGGGTGAGGCAAAGATAATCCATATGGCAGTGATAACACAATATGGAACTTAAGCTTAATTCCTTAGAAAACCTACAGCTATCTACTATAAAAGTATTTTAAAAAATCTGATTTTAGGTTCCTCAAGGAAACATGTTTGAGTTATTGCCCACATCATTTATAATTAATTCAACAGAGAATCATCCTTGTTCATAAGCTCTTTTTTGAATACTTGAACGTTCTGAATATTTTTTGTTGGACATTTCAAGGTTACTTTTCTCATAAAATTTGCATTTAATTCTGACTAGACAAAGGCATCTAAATCAGTCCAAAGTCATAGTACAGTGGCTTTCTATATATATGCAAAATATATAACTTGAATAGTTAGTAACCATGCCTCCTCAAGTATCAAGATAATTACATGACATACTACCACTTCTCTGGCCATTTTAGCCACTGCTCAGTAATTTTTAATATCAGCTTCTCTTGTGCTTCAACTAGCTATGAGCTGCTAAGACTAACAATAGCAGAGAGGATATTACTTTAGCACTGAAGATGCATGCTGTAGTTTGACCCAAATATATCGTATTGTTGTAGGATTGCTTGGTGAAATCTTACGGCTCCTGTTAATCAGGATTTAAACTCGCTGGAAATGTTCTGATGAATGCTTGTCAGAAAATGTCAACGTGTGGAACACAAACTGTTTTATTAAAAATATCTCAGGCTTGAGAAGCTTTTGCCAAATGCTGACTGAGTGCTCTAGGACATGGAACCTCATGGAAACAAGAGCCCTTGATGGTCCAGGTGTGCCTGGACCTTCCCAAAGTAAGGAGCACAGCTCTTTCAAGGTCCACACTTTCAGGGTGGATCTTTTGACGTATAACCCAGGACTCTAGCTCTGCAGTCTAAATCTAAAATCCCTACCTCTACCCAAAAACACAAACCCTGGCCTTTTTAGACCACAACTCGGTGAATTTGGCATTCTTTTTATTGGCCAACATGAATCAGACAAGAGTTTCAGGTTCACAGAAAAGCTCCAAGCATAGCAAGCATATGTAATTTTGAAAATATATGAATGTTTAAAAAAGAAGTTTACTTGGGAAATTTCAAAACCAAAATGGTTCCGGTCCAGTTCTTAACTGAAAAAAATTCCCATCATCATATACTTACAGAGGGTAAGGACTCAGCCTTCCTCCGTGACCTCACTTAATAACAACTAATCCACACCTGCACACCTGTTCATGAGCGGCTGATCTTCAGAAAAGGCTACAATTATGCCTAATTGTCTGAATCTAGAGATAAAAGCTTGAAAGGTAGATGCTTCCACTGGACAGAGAAAAAGACTGTCTTTTCTTGCAAGAAATGCTGAGGATGTTCTTGCTAGCAGATAGGATAAGAGTGCCTTTGCGCTCTACAGCATATATGTGGAATGGAAACATTGATGGTTCCCTTATGATTTCATTGACCTTTCTGTCAGTAAGTGAACTCTTTAGATGGAGATACTCTTCAGTGAATAAAAGCTGATTAAACTCCTTTGCAAGCCAAACGAGAAATGAAAGTAGAAGGCACCTGCAGCACCTTTCCTACCTCAGAAAAGCACAAGAGAATAGAATGAGTTAAGGATATCAATGCACTGGAAATATTACTTCAGTCAGCTTCATGTGAGGAAGCCAAATTGAAATTACTATGATAATCCAGCTGAGCACTGACCTGTTTAAAATGTGAGTTTAAAATATTAGTCTGGGATTTGAAATCCGGTAGTACCTACCTCTCACACAGACTTTCTCATCAGCTTAAGCAAGCTGGTTGGTACATCAATTTCTCATGTGCCAAAATGAGAGCAGACTTCCAGAAGTCACAGGAGCTCAGGAAAACATCCATTGAGAAGTGCAGAGCGCCCAGGAGACGTAATAAATCAGCTTCTGAGTATTTTGTAAATATGGTGGGGTTTTAATGAAAACTATCCCCACAAAGTGCAACAACTAAGCAGTCTTACAGCCAGTTCTTGTCATTTTCATCATTTCTATGTTTAGAAATAATTTATCAAACTCAAAGATATTAAAATAGTGGAAAGAAAAATCAGGATTAGAGGAGAAACATGACAGATGTAGCAAACAAAACAGGTCACGCACATTTTTTATTTTTTTCCCAGTCTCACTCAGAATCACTGCAGTTACGACGTGTTATTTGACGAATAAAAATGAAGCCTCTATTCTGTAATTTAGCTCTACTAGGAATAGCATGAGAACTGCTGTTAACAGCTTAAATATACAAACTGTCCACGTAAAAATTGTTGCTCAAAAGAAATAATTATATTCCACTTCCTCTAAAAGATCACGGTAAACACACAAGTTTTGCTTCAGAAAACCCAAAGCAACAAAACCTTCCACCTCACCCTCCATCAGGACTAGATGTGCCCCTTCTTTAATACCCACATGGTCTCAGATTAAGCCCTCAGGCTCTGGTCCCTCCTTCATCCTCCAAACAGCTGTTTTTGGCAGGCACCCTCCCCCTGCCTCACATCCTCCTGTAATGCCTCTCCGAGACCCTTACTTAGGCACTGCTCTGGTACCTGACTGCAGCCACCCTTTTGCTGCAAAAGTTGTTAAGTGAGGAAGGGAAAATCAGCTCAGCATTACCAGATGGGAACTAGTGGTGGGATCAGGACACGGCCTCTCCACGGTTTTCTACACTGACTGTCACTGTGGGAAGGTAGCTGCTACATCCCAAGTCTCTGCAGGCAAAATGCCTCCAGGAAATACTATTATAGATGTTTCACATTTAAATAAGCAACAGAATATATCGTTGACTTTCGTTCATACATAAGAGTTGCCTGTAATTTAGCTAATGCATCTGATTCTGGATCGTGGAGCTCTTCCTGCTCCTGTGCATTCAACCATCTTTCTCCTGCCACAACCACAGCCTCTTTCCTCCTCCATAACCTTCTCTTGCTTGACTTTGCCTGCTACTTTACTTCTACTGTTTCTCTCTCTTGGCATCTTTCCTTCTCATTGACATCCAAGGAATCACTAGTATTTTCTGCTCTCAAATAAAGTCCCTTAACTCCAGTTTCTCTCTTCAGCCTTTGCTCCTGGTATTATTATCACTGGGTGTCACTCCTTTGGGAAAAGAATCCAAAATACATTTGTGGTTCCCCTTCACTTAAAAACTCCTTGAAAAGGGCATTAACCTCTACTACCCTCCTTTATGTTCTTTCGGTACCTTTCTGGAATACTTCAAGCAGACACACAGCTTTGGTTGTGGAGAGCCACTTGACGTTACACAAAGGATGAAAGCATAGTGAATGTCTGTAAATAGCTAAATGCCAGTGCAGAAATAAGTTATGCAATAACTATATCCTCTTCACCAGGATACTAAGTACAAGCTTATGTTTGGCAGATCTGCTTGTATTTTTATAGATTAAAAAAAATAAATAAATACTTTCAGGAGTTACTGGATGAAAAAAGTGCTAAAAATGAATTCCAGTTCTTCTTCTCCACACAGCATGTGCATCAGGATCCTAATTAAAGGATTCAAGAGTGAGAATCTCAATATGAAAAGGTGTTAGCTCATTGCCACCTGCAAGTGACAGACACAATGAAAAATATTAGGGGAAAAAGATTTTTTTATGGGGGGGTCCCTTGAATTATGGTAAAGTACACGTGTGCAACAAACAACTTCTGAAATCTTTGCAGTCTTTCACAGAGTCATCCCCGTGACCATGGTGTTATGCAGCCCCCTGCCTGGCTAGCACAGCTGCACTGGGCCTGTCTGATTTAGATAAACTCTACGCATCCCTTCAAAAGCCAAAAGAAAAAGTGTGAGCAACACCATCCTCTTCTTAGAGAAGTTATACAGAAGTAGGACAATCAGTCAATGCAAGCAGTGTCCCAGAACTACCACCAAGACCTTATCAAGAGGGCAGGATAGTAGCAGACACAAATTCTTCGAGAAATCCTGCCACAGTCAAGGAACTCAAATTTACTTTGCGGAATGATTCTCCTTATACATACTACCATGGCTTTTTCCCAGAAAGCCACGGCTGACAGAGAGCTCAGCTGTCACACCGCAGGGAGAGGCATCAACATACGTCTTTCATCACACGGGGTACAGCTACTACTGTAATCATCTCACAGGTCCCGATAGCTTTGTCCAGGATGCGATGCTCTCAAGGGCTGGATGTAGCTACTGCTTCCACCCTCTCATTTTACATCACCAATTAAGTGAACAAATTTAACGATTGACTTATTGTTATTGCTTGTGCAGAAAGGACTAATTAGGCTCTAGAAAACTTTTTTCTGTAGAAGACAGGGCAGCCTGTGATATGACACTTGTTAAATTATGACTAGAAATTACAAGAAACTAAATTATGCAGAGTGTCAGATGAGACAGTAATCCACAGTTTGTCCAAAAAATGCTGGAAAGGATCCTCTTATTCTCCTGGTAAGAATCTGAAATAATATTCTCCACTTAAGCCCGTGATGCAGAGCTCCAGAATGGACAGTTCAGCAAACAAACTAAAGCTTGCTCTTCGAAAAGTGTTTGTTTATTTCAGATACCTCTGTTTTTCATCACCCAGTTTGGGAAGACTGGAACTAGTTTTCTGCTCAACATTTGCCACTGTGATTTGCTCAGCCCTAAAAATTACTGACCTTCTTTGCAAGTAGACAGGGTCTCCTGTGGCCAGCAGGATGTCCATGGAGGGGGAGTCACTCTGTGAAGGCAAGTGCCCAGCACGACAGCATCCATTCTGCTATAGGGCGTTCAGGGTTTTTTTCCTGGAATGCTGCCCAGTTATTTCTGACAAGCTGGTTATGTTGCAAGCCTGCTAATGTGTTGTAACGCAATTAAAAATGAGGGGGGGTTGCATCAATTTCTACCAATTTAGAAACACCCAGCCCTGCGATTTCTTTTTTCCCCCCAAGGGAACTGCATCATGAAGTCTACACATTGTGCCACTCAAATGGTAAATTTTCCCCTTTATTTGGGCAAATAGCCAGGCAATGAAGACTTTCTTATCCAGAAGAACTAATGGATGCCTCTGTCACCTTTTCCCTTCAATTATTTAGACTTCCCCCACACTTAGGCTGGCTTCCTGCTGGCAGCACTGCGGACTCTGTCTATTAATCATTAACTGTCATTGTGCTTTAAAAGAAGGAAAGTGAAAAGATTGCTCAAGAACAAAAATAGACCTTTCTTTTTTTTTTCCTGATGAATAAATGACAGCTATGTGCTACCTGGATTTACAGTGTCCTCAAATATGTTTTCCCTTTCTTCCAAAGAATTAATAACATTCTAGTCAAGCAGAGCAAATTGGCTGTTCCCAGTAAGTCCGTTTGGTAGCCTCTGTTAAAGCTTACGAGTCCTCCTCTGCCACCACCTCCAGAGAAGTACCAGGGGAACAGGATTATCTTCTCCATGTAGTACTGCAGGCTTAGCCTATTAAATCAGTGGGAAGACCTCTCTTCCAGTGGTCAACCTGACCAGCTTCACGATTTCCCAGGAACCCTCCCAGCAGTATGTACTCTTAGGCCTCCTCTGCTGTCCTTGCCCAGACAGACCTCTTGTAGACCACAGCCAGGATCCTCCTCTGCAAGTCCTACCACGTGGCCTTCTCACTGAGGAGTCCACAAGGATGTTCCAGGCCCAGAGCCTCTTTCCCTGAATGCTTGGACTTCCCACAATGTGTTTTTCCAGCAGGTCTTCCTCTTCTTCAGTTATGTGCTCCTCCTCTGGATACTGCGGGCACAGCTGAATGCTTGGCTGTGCCGAGACAGATACTGCAGAGCAAGAGCATTTCCCAAGCCTTGTGCTTTAGAGACACATAAAGCTCATACCAACTCAGGAAATAGGAAAACACTCCAGCTTCCACTTCAGTATATACTCTCAATTTTGGTTCTTAGAGACTGAAAAGCCACTATAAGCAGAAAATCACATAAAAGTGCTTCTATTCACTGCACACTGTTTTGCACTTAGAATAAACTATTGCCACATGCCTGACCCAGTCACTCCAATAAATAATTCATGGTATGTCTCACTCTGATGCTTTCCTGCAGGGTCCAAGAAAAAAGGATTTCTGAGAAAAGAACACGTCCTATGAAGAAATGGCCATTTGAGTGAGCATAATGAAAAGCCTCCTGGAGTTGCAGTATGTCCCGCCAGAGACAGAAGTCAGCCCCAGCTGATGGAAGTGAGGCAGACGCAAGGACTCAAAAGAGCTGAATCCATATGGCTGAAACACTTTGAAGCCAATGAAAAGTTGGTTGGTTTGGAACTTAGGAACCTGCTCTCCATTGTCTCATTAGGAATTAAATATACAGACTATCATAGAATCATAGAATGGTTTAGGTTGGAAAGGACCTTGAAGATCATCGAGTTCCAACCTCCCTGCCATAGGCAGGGACACCTCCCACTAGACCAGGCCGCCCAAGGCCACGTCCAGCCTGGCCTTGAACATTTCCAGGGTTGGGGCCTCAACAACCTCTCTGGGCAACCTGTTCCAGTGCCTTACCACCCTCCAAGTGAAAAACTTCTTCCTAATGTTCAATCTAAACCTGCCCTCTTCCAGTTTGAAGCCATTCCCCCTCGTCCTATCACTACATGCCCTAGTAAAAAGTCCTTCCCCAGCTCTCCTGTAGGCCCCCTTTAGGTACTG
>VUYV01000009.1:3224712-3238836 GCA_008711295.1 Anarhynchus alexandrinus | reverse complement strand
CTCTCCAGCCTGTCCAGGTCCCTCTGGATGGCATCCCTCCCCTCCAACGTGTCTACCTCGCCAAACAGCTTGGTGTCATCGGCAAACTTGCTGAGGGTGCACTCGACCCCACTGTCCATGTCGCCGACAAAGATGTTGAACAGTACAGGTCCCAGTACCGACCCCTGAGGAACGCCACTTGTCACTGGTCTCCACTTGGACATCGAGCCGTTGACCGCAACTCTTTGAGTGCGACCGTCCAGCCAGTTCTTTATCCATCGAGTGGTCCATTTGTCGAATCCATGTCCCTTCAATTTAGAGACCAGGATATCATGTGGGGCAGTGCTGTATATTTATATGCTTTCTCTGCAGCTTATTCTATTTTGGATATCCTGTTACAGAATGTAAGAACTGAAAGTTTTGTGGAAAACTTTCCAGGGAAAATCACTTGCCATTTATAAAGCTAAACATTGACTTTATTCACTGCAATATATTCATATATTTATAATATTGTATTATTACAATCACCTATAATAATAATAATAATATTTATTACCTGTTATTAAATGTTATCAAATATTTGCCAAAATATTTATATTATTATCTGATAATAAATGACCTGAGTAATGTCATGGCACTCATATATTAGCCTTACTGGAATGGATGTTGCAAATCAGTTTGGATCAGCCCCGTGTGCCTATACCAGTGTGTTTATGTGATAATCTGTCATGGAGTCCTCCTCACATAATATGTTTATCACAGCTGTAAGCAGACAATGTACACGGCTGGGCTGATTCAAAGTGTCTTTACTTCAGTTTCATGACAAGTGATTTCATTTTTTCAGAACAGTGAAACAGCGGAAACTGAAATTAAAGAAGTCAAAGGTGCTGACTATAAAGGAGACAATACATTGGCCGCATTTTCCATCAAAAAATTATTATCTAGCAGTAGAGAGAAACTGGAGTAGCAGATTAAACTATTTCCTGGCATCCTTATTTCTGTTCTTTCAAGTGCATAGGAATTCCAATAGTGCAATTTAAATAATCAGTAATAATGCACAAGAATGCTATTTCTTTTCTGACTACTGAAAAAATACAAATCCTGAGGTCTGTCTTTCTATAGATGAAGGATATTTTCTGTTCCATGTTTTCTGGAAATTATCAACAGAAAAAGACTCTAGTTTGTGCTACCTTTTAGCTAGGTCTGCAAGTAGTGTGGACCACTCTGCAGAGTAAAACTGTTGATGCAGAGGTTTTGACACCAAGAGCACACATGTTCGGGGTTTTGATATTTTACTTCAGATTATCTCCAGTCTGGCCCCATGGGCTGAATGCCACAGCTTGTCTTTCAGCTTAGTATCACCTGAAAAGAATCCAGTTCATCCACTCCAAGACTATTGAATGATACCAGCCAAAACCCAGTAAGTGCGGACAACTGAGAGAGTCATCTCAAAAGTGCATATGAATGCACTTCCCTGTAACCTAGTGGCGTCTGCCCTTCTGCTGCTGTCACTTCTGCGTTTCAAAATCAATCTGCACCACAGAAGTAAAGGCTGTTCTGTTCTTCAGCATCCACTAATTTGTTAACTGTAACATGGATGGTTATTTGCAAGGGAAAGCAGGGCAGATGGGACTAAAAAATATTAATGTAAGTATCCATTAAGACATTAATTAAATTATAGCATAGGTATGATAGCAAATTAATTCACAATTAAGAAAACTACAGTTAATTAAACCTAATCCTGTTTACTGGAATACATGTAAAATTAGTTTTACAACTAAGAGAAAAAATAACTCCATTGACCATTGCCTCCTGAAAACACAGCAAGACTCCGTAATAGCTGTAAGGTGCCACCTTATATCTCTATATTATTGCAAAATGTCACAAAAGCCCTTAAGAGTACAGAAGTAAACAGCTTTATGCATTTCACTGTGATACTCATTAAGTGTGTGAGTAATAAGCTTGTGAGATTAAAGTTTGTGAGACTTTACTGTTGTCCAACATTTTCAGTGCTGTTTTCTCTGAGGAGCCATGGTATCATCGCACTCTGAAGGCACAGCCAGTTATTTGCTCAACAGATTATTTGACAGTGAGCCTTTATCTTCTGAACAGCTCAGCTGCCCGTCTCCCCTGGAGAGCAGCAAGCAACCTCTGTGACACCCTTAATACGAAGAATGAAACTTTAATTCGTTCTTAAATATGGGCCACCCCTATGTCAAGAAGCCTCTGTGGTGCTGGCTTCTCAAAATACCACCCGACTGTGACCACATTACTTGCCACGCAGTTCTGCAGAGGTGGACAGACCCAGCAATGCAAATAGCACTGTAATACAAATGCACTGTCCCAGGAAGCAGTGTCGTGAAAAATTCAGTACTCGCACAAAAGGCACTGCTCCTCAAGGGAACCATGAAGTGGAAATCGCCGAGGAGGTGCCATGGTAACTTGTAACGCCTATCTGCTCTCACTGATTCAATACCATGGGACGAATTTAGCACAGGATGTGGATCGAAATGCTGGTTTTCAGGTGAAAAGCTAAATGACGTCTTAAGTGCTTGCGTTACAAGAGTACCAAAAGCAATCATCTCAAGAGTAGTGGATTTAAGCCCACTGTCCTGGCCAAACTCTGACTTGGTAAATTAGATTATTTCCATTTTTAAAATTAAATTCTTCCTTGTTAAGGATCACAACCACTGAAATCTGTAAGGACATCCAGTAGTACCTGGAGGGTCTCATTTTTATGTTTTCCTCATGATCTCTAATGCTTCCAGCATCCCTGGGAGGTGAGGACATACCACAGCTTGTATCTTAGCTTCCTCACAGCTTACAAATGAGGAAATGATGTATATAAACTTGTTGCTAAAGCTATTCAGTCCTCAGCCCCATCTTTGTCTCTCTGGCTCCTGAATATCCATGGGAAGAATTATTTTCTGAGGAAAGAGGCTCTCAGAAGCCATAAGGCTGAGTGGCCTAAATTAGCAACTATGGAACTAAGGATTCAGCAGCAGCCAAGGACTGGGATCACCTGGAGATATATCCTTAAATTTCTCAGTAGGACTAGTCCTAATTGACTTGCTTAGTCCTTGCACAGGAAACTTAGACAGGCCTGGGAGTCACGTCCAAGTCTCCTGACACCCTGACCAGGCCTCATTCAGTAGACAATTCAGTGAGTGGAAGAGAATACACAACATGTATTTACAACCTAAAAGGAAATCCATTTTACTTAGTTACATATTATTACATACCATAACACATTTTTCAACACCCAGTAACAAACTGAAGCCTGCATACTTTGTACAACACTACAAAGCCACAAAATTACTGCAGGCATGAGAATTTGTGGGTTGAACATGCCCAATGACTGCTTGAAGCAGACCAGGCCACCCATAACAGTGGGTAGCAGAAATAGCCAACAGCCCTGGCCTGCAGGGAACCATCTTCCTCGCTCAGATTTAGCAACTCGTTTAACTGCGTGTGCTCAAGCAAGATGCAAGCTAGGAGGAAGCAGAGGGCTTCATCCCAGCTCTAGCTGTGCTCTGGCTCCTACTGAAAACAACAGGAGGACAGACTGAGAGAGTTGGGGTTGTTCAGCCTGGAGAAGAGAAGGCTCTGGGGAGACCTTATTGCGGCCTTCCAGTACCTAAAGGGGGTCTACAGGAAAGGCTGGAGAGGAACTTTTTACAAGGGCATGTAGTGATAGGATGAGGGGGAATGGCTTCAAACTGGAAGAAGGTAGATTTAGGTTAGACGTTAGGAAGAAGTTTTTCATTCTGAGGGTGGTGAGACACTGGCACAGGCTGCCCAGGGAAGTTGTGGATGCCCCATCCCTGGAGGTGTTCAAGGCCAGGCTGGACATGGCCTTGGGCAATCTGGTCTAGTGGGAGGTGTCCCTGCCCATGGCAGTGGGGTTGGAACTCGATGGTCTTCAAGGTCCTTTCCAACCTAAACCATTCTATGACTCATATCCTTGGAGGAAGGCACTTTTCCCCAGCTTGCATGCTTCTACGTGTTTCATTCTTTTTTTTTTTAACAGAAAAAGAGCAAGAGCTGAAGTTGAGTTTCAGTCACTTCAATTGAGACTCAAGAATTTGGGGTTTGGTTCCCCAAACACGCCTGAACTGTGACTTGGCATTTCCAGGCCTGACTTCTGTCAATAGGCAAGGGCCGCAAAAAAACCAATAAAGCAAGCTCACACACTCGTAGTGGGGGAACAGCTCTATTTCTGAACAAGAGGGAAATTATTATTTTTAGGGTTTTTTGTGGATAGTTGGACACCTTAAAGCTGAGCTTTTACTTAGAGAGTCATTTTTCTAAAAGATTTAAAGCCATCCAACTGGTTTCAGTTGGCATCCAGACAAACAAGAGAAAACTGTGCCTCTTGGAAGACCAGCCGCCAACTCTCTTGCACAGGAAAACTAAAAAAGGAGTGACTGCGCCCATTCGGCAGCTCAGGCAATAGGAAATATTGACTCACCCGTTCTGCACACTTACCTGCTCACAGAATACCTGGCAAAGAGAGAGTCAGAGGCTGGTGCCTGGAGTAAGCAGCCGGTGAGCGTCGGGGCACTTGCCTCTCTCTCTGGTGCCTGCTGCTGCTCCCATCTAGCCCAAAGATGCGGATTTTCTCCAGGAGACAAACACAAGAGGAGCTGGTACATGATCTCACCCTGATGGCAACCTTCGATACGACCATATAGCCGGGAGCTCTGAAACATTTTTCGATCTGCTGGTTTATACGTTACCTACATTGATGAAAGGGCAGACTCTGATGCCATTCTTTTACAATAAGCAAAGCATAACTCATAAAAGAGACTTACTGAATTATTTAAATGGCTTACCAAATGTGATTAACCGCCAAGAATAGATCTAAACTATTCTTGCTTCTGTAAAAAAAAAAAAAAATCATTTTACAGAAGCAATGACCCAAATGACAGATTTTATTTGGGGATAAAGATTATTTCAAATTAAAATTCACCCTTGGATGATGATAGTTGTCTTCATGATTCTTCAGTGAATGTTTTTACATTCAGGCTGCCTAAGGGCCTTCATAACACTTCAGAGCACAGCACTGTACAACTGCAGCACAGCAATGGTTGCAAAACACGTCTATGATGGCATTTGGTAATAAGGCGCTCCATGCTCCATCAACTTACAGCAATCAGTATTAGCAACAGTAGAATAGAGACAGAAATCCACTGCCATCATTTCTGTGGCAGAACAACCAGATCCATGCAGAGAAACTCCCTTTCGCTCTCAGTGCTTGTCTCCAAGATTAAGTACTTTGTTCTGGACTCGGAGCAGGTGGAGAGCTTCCTTTTCCCCCAGCATAGCTGCAGCATCAATTCAAGAGCCAGATAAAAAATGATGGCTTATACTAAATAAGACTGAAAAAAGTGACAGCTGCTTTTTTAGAACCCCTGCAGGTTAAAACAAAGCTAAGTAAGTTTGGGGTTTTTTTCTTTCTTAGCACTAAGAACACAAATTAATGTTGCTATTATAATCCCAGTCCCCTGGGTCTTCATATGTCTAAAATAAACTTGCCATGTCAATAAATCCCATAAAATCACATTAACAATGGAGTGCAAATGGCTTCATTTTCTATTAGCACAAACACATCAGAGAGTAATGATCTTATTTTCCATGTAATGTGCACAAATAAATAAATATACACACACATATAATCGCATTGTTAAGCTTTATTTATCAGCAAGAATATTTTGACTCGTCTATTTAAAATTCACTTGCCACATGTGCAGCAGGTGTAGTTCACTTAGAAGAAGAAAACACTCATCAAATCCTGCACAGCAGATGGCCCTCTCTTAACTCTGCTGCAGACGTGTACATGCTCACTAGGCTCAGCCTCTCCCTAATTGCTGTTTCAAATACGATTCCAAGATTACTTGCCGTAACAATCTATGCAAAAGCAGCAGCACAGAAACTTGGACAGACTCTCAGAGAAACATCTCAGCCTTCTGTCCCTCCTCCTCCTTTACTTTCTGGTTTGTATTTGGATTGCATTTCCTCAGAGGGAGTGCAATGTGTATCTTCTTTGCTGCCGTAAGCAACTTCTAGACCCAGAAGCCTTCAGGTTCATCTCAAATGTTCTCACCATATGGAACTTTACCATGCTTGTCACCACTTACCAGTACATATTTTTAAGGACTAAAGCTCCTTTTTACTGTCCTAGGAGAAGTGTCTGTCAGGCAGCAGCATGGGCAGGGGCCATCCCACCGCCCCCAGGGATGGGAGGGAGCAGAGCAGGCAGAGGGGAAGGGGAGAACTGAAGTCAGATGGAGAACTGGGGAGAAGTGGAGCTCAAAACAGCTATGCAAAGTCATGATCCCTAGAAAGCACGGGGACAGAAGGGCTAAGAGTGAGTGGTTGGCCAAAGAGATGAGGACAAGGCTGAAAAAAAATGAGAGACGCTGAGATTGCACAAAAAGTGTGTAATGGAAGACTAGGGAAAAAAATAGGTGGTGGGCAATGGAAAGAGACAGCCATGTTGGACAAGAATCTGGGGAAAGGATAAAAGGACTGGGTAAGACAAGTTGAATGGGATAAAGAAGTGGAGAGTGAAGTAGAATAAAGTCCATAGGGAAGCATATTGAGCACGTGGGAAGATGGGGATGACGGGCTGAGGAGGGAAATTGTAGCTTACTGAATAAGAAAAAAACACATGGGGACATATTTTGCCTGTTTTGTTGTAACTATGGATAACCTTTAAGGATGATGCAGGACCGTAAAACAAAGCAGAGTGCCAATTTATTTTTAGCTGAGGTTAGAAGGTGCAGGAATGAGGCAAGGAATTACAAGAAAAGAAAAGATCATTTCATGGCTAAGAAAGTGAATGTTGCTGCACAGGGGGAGGGAATTACATCTACCCTGGCTTCCACCACAGATTCCCTAGGATGCCCTCAAACCAGTACAGGCATTTAAATTTTTCGGGGTGGTCATTAATTGTAGGTTCGTCATTTTCTGGGCTTGGAAGTCTGAAGGTTAAAACACAAAAATGCTGAACACTGAACTACAACTGAAGCTGATAAAAATTGTGTCTTATACTTAGCATCCAATACCAGTTACTTTGAAAAAAAATGCAGTCCTTGGTATCTCAGAGAGGGCATCCAAAATTAACAGATACTTTAGGTGTTAATTTTCCTGTGCTTCAGTGAAACAAGTATGCTTCAATAATGAAACATTCTCTGGCTTGGGTGTTATTCAGATTTTGGAAGTGCTTATCTGCTTGCTAGCTTGGGAAATTATATGGAAGAGCTCAGGAGAAAAAGACTGCTTTTGTCTTCTACCAGGGTCTGAGCGGTGAGATGTAAGCACGCCACCAAGCATGCACTGACCAACAGCTGAGTACTGTTCATTAAGCGAACACCCCTCTTTTCTGCTCTGAGTTATGCCAAGGGATAGTAAAATAGAGTACTGGGTCAGTTAATTGGGGATTGCTATAATGTATATGTGCAACAGGGTAAAATTTAAAGCTATATGGGTAAATTTGAATGACTAACTTAGAAATCTCACTATTGCATACTCCTTGTGTGAATTTAGCAATCCATATGTCCTTGTGTGTCTTTTGAGTGTGTGTGCATGTGTGTATGCACCTGTCCTTGGGGAGCGTACATCTATGTATGTATGTGTGCAAGAGAACGCTAATTCTGTATGAAGAAACAGGTTTCTTTTAAGTTTCCAGTAGAAACTAAGACAAAAATAATTTCCGTGCCTTCATCATGTTATTTTAGCTGTGCAGAAACTTTCAATCAAGTGCAACGTGAGATAAAAATAAAGATGTGGTGTAGCCACTTACAATATTTTAAGAGAAAAGACTGTGTTTGCCTTGCTGTGTTTCAAAGAAAACAAAATTTCTAAAGAAGCCCAAAAAGAAGATTAAAAAGAAAGAAAAAACAAAAACAAAACCCCCATGCAGACCTCTTCCATTTCCAGACCATTGTCCTTCCAGGGGTTAAGGCAGATTCCTGGTGGTGCACTGTTTTTAGGATAAAGTAGAATTCCTTGTGCCAATGCCAGCTGGCAAATAAGACTGGGACTTGGAGGTGAGAATGAAGTACCACTGTGCTTACAAAGACACAAACCTAACCAGCTTGGAGGTATTATCTTCCCTGTTTTCCTTGAAATATAAATTAATCTGTATATTGTACAGGTGCATAATTACATTGCTCGGCAGCTCCAGAAAACCAGGATTGTTCTTATGCCTCTGAATTTGAAATCTTATTCCAGGTTGGAGTCCCCTCCTTAGCACTTGTGAAAGTGATGTGGTTTGAAGACTTAACACATATTCCATTACTGTATATTCAAAAGCAAAATAGAAAAGTGGAAAAAGAAAGCTTTTTTATTATTAAATTGTGCAGAGAACATGGAGAAGTTACCAGAATTTCATTACAGGCTCACCCAGAGGAAAAATGTAATCCTGGACTAAGAAACACAGAAACTCAAACTTGTCCTTGTTTTATGAGACCAAAGTTTAGCGTCCTCTTTTGGATGCCGTAATGTAGGTGTTTCAGAGAAAGTGTAAGAGCATTCTAGTGGGCCAATGTGGGATAATCTGCCTCCCATTAATCTCCTCTTGATTTGAGGAAGTGATTGACTAAAGCTGCAAAGTCTAATTAAATGTAATATCCTTTCAAACTCCTATTATTTATATGATGAGACTGGATTGTCTTTTTTGTAATCCATATGCATTTCCTACTTTGCTATTAAGGATCTTGATGTGTGGTGAAGGCTGACCCACCAGTGCTTTCAGTGTACGCCTTTGGATGGCACGATAAACCTGTGAACCTAATGCGAACCAGTGCAGCCTCATCTCTCAGACCTTGCAGTCAGCTCACAGAGCTCTGCTGCTCCAAGCAGCTCCTCTGAAGAGCAGCAGAGCAGAATGACCATCACTCCGGACAGGTTCTCTGTTACAGCTTGTAACCATGTTGTCAGTGAGACTGAAGGCTATCATCGAGTCAACCTATTGGCAAAGCCTGATAGAGCAACCTATTCACAGCATGGAAGTGATTCACCCCAAAAGTCTCAAGGTGTCAGAGCACAAGCAGTGGGAGTGGGGGAAAGGAAGGAAACAAACATTTTTAGCACTCAAAACTGGGTGGAAAATGGAAATCTACATCAAGTAGAGTTTAACTGAGCCCTGAAATGGCTGTAAAAGGTCCTTATAGGAACCTGTGTAAGATTTGCTAAGGCATCTCTTATTTCTTGCAATCAGTTTCTTGACATAAATATAAACCAGTAAGTCTAGGCAGCCTGTCATTCCCAATTTGCAAGGATAATAATAACAGGGGGTTTTTTTTAGTGAAGCATGAATTCTGCGAGCTCTCTAGTCTCAGCACATCTGCCCCTGCTCTCCTTCCAATCCAACCACCTCGGCAAAAGTAATACAGCACTATCCAGAAAAAGGAGCAGAGTAGGAGCACAGAAAGTTTCTCCCCTGAGTTTCAGCAGCAGCAGGCTGAACCAGAGTCAAGAACAAATAGATGGGATGTTCAAACAACAGGACCGTGGCCACGGTTCCTGTGGTAAGGAGCTTGCTCAGTCTCAGCACCTCAGCAGCTTGGGGAGAATGACACCTGGGGGACAGACCGAGTCCTCATTAAACAGGCAGAAACAGGCAAAGAGTCACAGGGTCTCTTTCTTGCTTAAAATGTGATTTTATTGCCTCCTTTCGTCTGTCGCTCTAGGCAACTGCCTGCTTCGCCTGCTCCTAAAACTGGGCCAGCTTGCTAGGGAGCTGCAAAAACCACTCAGCTTTAAGTTAGTATTCAATCAGAAGATGTAACTCCACACAGGAGTCTTTTACCTTCTACGTGAAAGGGGAGATGCTAGTCCATTTGCTGACCCTTAAACTTTGATTTTTGACCCGATCTTAAAACTTTGCCTTCCCAACTCCTGCAAATAGCTACCATTTTGGGAAGAAGACAATAGGAAGCCTGAACGTGCAGCCCCTGGCAGAACCAGGCTCTAAACATCTGAGGAGAACTGATGGGTATTTTAAGTACCTAGGTCATACCTCAGTGGCTGTATTTTAGTGCAGGGCAAAACACTTTATTGAAAGATATAAAAAAAACCCTCAGATATTAAGACCCTGTCACATACTTGGTATAGGATTTCCAAAAGTGCTAACTACAGGTATGCCTTCACTTCAACAAAATTACTGTGCCTGTCTCCACTGATTGCAGTGAGACTGAAATTAGATCACTACCGAGCACTTTTGCACACCCCACAACAGGTGTTAAAGTATTAAAGCACATATGAACAAGGACATAAATTTAGCTTGCAGAATAAATTTGTTTCTCATAGTTAAGTGTGTACCACAACACTGCCTACAGCGTATCACTCAGGTTACTTCCCAAGCTCTTCAAACTATTAGAGTTGACCTATAATGCTCATTTTTGAACAAAACTGAACTCAGACTGATGTGTCTCGGAAAGCTGTGTGTAAACTGCAAACCCTTGTTCATGCTGGGTTCAAGCCAAACAACTTGGTGCTTTTTTTACTGATCTCCATGGATGTGGATCAGGACTACTGAGCTATACTTCATACCTCCAGTGCCTTACCGTTTCCTGTGGGACTGCTGAAGAAGTAAAGCGCTACTCTCTCTGAATTACAGCAGGATCAGGCCATCAGGAATAACTTGGTTTTACTCATATGCTTTACCAAGGGATGCATTCTGTAGCTTCATTTAGATATATACAAACTTGGAGCAAATGAGGCCAGAATGATAACCAAGAAACATTCAGATAAAAGGGAAAAAATGTATACTGAATGCGTATGAGTAAAGATTCTCTGCTACTTTACTGATTGATAGTTTTTCAGGATCAAGCTACTAGCTATGGTTATATGAAGTCACTTGCAGAATTACAGATCTGTTTTTATTCCTGCTCAGCACAAGGATACTTCTTGCATTAACTTTAATGACAGGCACTAAAGATCTGCTCCAACTACAGTATAGTCAGTGTGAAAGTTTGGGGATCAGGCCTTCAGGCAACACTCTGCAACCGTTTCTACAGGATGAGAATCTCTGCTCAGGTGGCTTCCACATAACTAGTTTGGGACTCAAATACAAACACTGATTCTAAAATATCACTCCTAAAAGTAGTAAATTTCACTAAATGAAAAATGTACAAAATCTATTATTCAATATGAAGCAGGATAATTTTGATGTATGTTTTATAATGAACACAGCAGTACCATCTTTATGATTTGTATTTGGGTTTACATAATATCCTTTGATATTCTTTTTCTTTTTGTTGAATTAACAAAATATATTTTTTAATTTAAGAAAAACTACCAACTAATCTCCAAACTGAGTTAATCCAAAGTGCTTTCATACTGAAGTCTCAGGTAAAGCAATAAATTAGCTTTGCTGTAATCATTTCTTTATCCTCTCCATTTCAGCCTCATTGTACCTCATTCCCAGCATTTTATATTCACAGGTGCTGAATCTGAGGATGTTGAGCCCCAAATGCAGGCAGACTGAAGCCGGACAGCTGATGAGATGACCACTCTGAGGCATCTGTCCACTTCAGCTTTTGCAAGAGGTGGCAGCAACTGTGACAGGAAGCTGAGTCATGCATAAAGGCAATCCAGTTTACAGATCAAAATAGCAATATAGATCAGCACAGGTTCCGAGCTGCACAGCGGGAGCCTGCAAGCTGCACGGACTACCTGCTTCACACGCAAATGCAACTGTGCCTGCTGCAAGAGCGGTGACACCCAGACAACGGATGGACGGGGTGAACGGCTGGAAAAGATAGGTCTGGTCCCATTTCATACAGCCTGGGTTCGTAGGATGATATATTCAGTTAAAAGCTGATGCTGTTGGCAACGCCGTCAAAGACAAAATTCCAAAAGAATTCAAATTATGCAAACTCAAGTTTTCAACTTAGTAAAGATGACTGCCAAAAAGAGCCTTAATAAAACACTGTATTATGGCTGGCGTGGTAAAAGGGTAGATCAATGAGCCTCGTCTTCCAAAGATGCTGTCTGAGAAATTTACTGCTGATAACACTAAGGCAGCAGCAATATGAAGTGAGAGTCTCTGCATCCTTACTAGGAGCTGCTTTCACAAGCAAATTCATGGTTAAGAAGTGCCTAGTACGTTACGCTGGAGAAGCAAAGGAGATAGCCCAGCTGAGGGTTAGTCCCAGCAAAGTACGTAAGACGTAATTCAGCCTACTCTATAAATCATTTCCTCCGTGCATTCATTAACTGCCTGCAGCCTCAAGGAGCTGCTTTTCAGCTCTGTATTACAGAAATTACCTGTTCATGACACAAGCCAGAAAAAGGCGCGTCTAAGCACATTGGCTCTACAAAGGGTAAGTGAACTGCAGATAAGACCAATAGTTTTGCTAGCAGTGACATATATGAAGCCTCATTTCCTAGGGAATTGCATCTCATGACTGTCAGATTTTTTAACCGAATTATACCAAAGCTTCAGGCTTGTCTTAAACAGAGCATCAGAGAATCCACAGAGAAGACAAATATGCATGTCTGCCATGAAAGGCTTCAATTGAGATTTGCTCCTTATTGGACACCACAGAATCCTACAGAAATATACATTTTGATTGAAAAAGGGATTTTCCAATCCCTAGGCACTCAGTTCCCAACACAGTGGCACAACCTCTCTGTCCAGTGTTGACATTTCAGTATTAATGGTTGAAATGCACGCTGATATTTTTCCTTTGCAGATAAGCACACTCTCCCCTGCCCAGCTATGTTCACAGAACTTACAGGAATGTTCTTTGAGAATTAATATCTTAAAATTTGCCCCTGTGTTTCATTTGGTTGAAATCAGACCAAAATGTATGGGGTGCAGAACTAATAAAGCAACAGCAAGCAAAGAGCAACAAAATTACTCACATGCAAACACACAAGGGATGCAATTTTGCCCATGCCTTATTTCTTTAAAAAATCAGGATTAAAAAAAAAAAAAAATTTGCTCAGCAACACTTAAGCAACCCATCTGGCTGTCACCTTCGCTTCTGAAAGAGAGCTGAGCAGTTTGCTTGTGCCGACTTCAGTAGCATTAGCTCCTTGAAAAGCCAGCTCAGCCTCCCCTGTTGCTGCCACCGCCTGCCACAGCCCGCAGCTCGCCCGGCGGGGACCGGGCCGGGGCAGGGGGGAAGGCAAGCGAGTACCGAAAGGACGGGGAAAGGGAGGGGGAGGAAGACCTCGGCTCCTAAATACTGTGTATAGACACACAAGCAGGTTGTTTTATATATAGTACACATAGTGTATTATATATTTAACATGTATAAATACACAAGCCAGCTTTCTATCAGATATAGCGCATGAAGCAGCCCATACAGATACCACCCGCATTAAGGACTTTTCCCTCCATCCTTTCAAGCGTGCAGAAACACCTGCAAACCCCTCCGGTCCAAGCCTGTCGCTTCCTCCCGAGAAGACATTCCCACGGCCAACAGCCCGATCGGGCTAATCGAGGCCCCGTGCCCACCCCTCCCCTGTCCCCGTCGGGTCCGTCCCCCCCGTTCCCCCCCCAGCCCCTCCCCTCCGCTTTGCTGCCGGGTCCCTGCCTGTCCGCCCGCCCCTCCCTGGGAGGTTTCTAAACTCTGCGGCTCGCCCGAGGCCCGCCGCCCGCTGGGGCTGGGGCCGCCGCACCGCACCGCGCCGCGCCGCGCCGGCCGCCCTCCCTGCTTCCCTGCGTCCAAACTCGGCCTTTTCGCTCCCCATCTCCGAAGCTGACGTCGCTCCAGGGGGGAATCTCTGCCTCTCCATGAGGAATCTCCCCCGGGAGAGGGNAAAAAAAGAAAGATAGAAAGAAAGAAAGAAAAAAGCAGCAAAAGCTTCTCTCTTTTGTATCTGAGCAGGTGGGACTCCTGTGCCGGCGATCACAGACCAGGACACCAGAAGGGCTCTGAACTCTTCAGAGCCCCAAGGATGAGCCGGCAGCGCTTTTCCTATAAAAATCCGACCGCGGGGCTGTGACACACTCCGAGGAAGGGAAGGCGCCCTCAGCCTCGCCCGGAGACGTTCCTGCTTTGGACACCGCAAACCCTCCTGGGCGGAGGGGGAACCCGAGAAGACCCTCCGGCCCGGCGGCTCGCCCGGCCTCCCGCTGCTCTCCGCTGCGGCCGGGCGGCGTTGGGGGGGGCCGGGGAGGGG